>JASAND010008444.1:0-88003 GCA_030248195.1 Trissonchulus latispiculum
TTTTTTGTGTCCAGGAGCGTGTCCAGACACAAATTTTCTTAGCTGGACACAAAAATTTTTAGCTGGACACAAGGTAGACACAGCTAAATTTTTCATAGAGAAGTGTCCAGAAAAAATCCCTGAGCATCCCAAATCTTTAAAAAAGCTCTAACTTTTCTGGGGGGCTATCGCCCCCCAGACCCCCCGCTCTTATTCTTACATTTTTTCTCCTTTAGGCTTTGGCCACCTATCTTAACTTGGTTAATCGTTCCGCAACTATGTACCTACGTACTCTCTTATGCTTAACATTTCTATTTTTACTTATTTTATTTATATTTGCATTAGGGATCGACCGGAATTCCGGTTCCGGTTCCGGTACTTTTTGGTTCCGGTTCCGGTTCCGGTTTTTGAAAACGTACCGGAACCGGAACCAATTTTAGCCTATGATCAAAAGCAAAATTTTATTAAAATTGTCAAAAATTTTATCAAACTTCTTTAAAACTTTCTGAAAAACTGCGATTCTCATATATAAACAGAATATGATTTACTCAAAATTTTTCGCCTGCGGCGCTATTGCTTTACTTACAATGTTTAGAATTTGTAATAATAATGTCTAATGTATCGTTGTTATGAATTAATATTAATTTATTATATATAAACAAAACTAATACTAAAATCAGATTAGATAGCACAAGGCCGCCGAACTTTTAAATTTAAGTAGTGGTAGAAGATGCTATAAAACTAAATTTAAATTATTGAAGCCTGGCGTCGACTTATGCTAATTCAAAGGTTTTCATCAAGGATTTTCATCAGTTTTGCAAAATTTTCTCAGCTTCTGGGTCCGCCCCCCAGACCCCCCCGCATCTCTACGTTTAAATTTTATATTCTTGTCAAAATTCTTGTCCTGTGGCTTGCGACGTCAACAAGAAAAGTGTGGCATCGGTGACCCTTGCAAATTGCTAGACAATTGCAAACAATAGACCACTATATATATATAATTTATTCGCATAATAACAAATTTCATTCCTACACTAAAATAGCGCGTTAAATACCACTTATATAATATATTATGTATTATATAATTATATAATACATTATATTAGAGCTGCGCGAAATTTTGTTTCTGGACACAACTTTTCTTAGCTGGACACAAATAAAATTAGCTGGACACAAGTTTGACACAGTCCCGATTTTCAAAAAAAAAACCCTGGTCACTGTGTGTATATATACGCTCATGCCTTTGTATGAGTTTATATATATATAATTGTCTACTAATCCTGTCACGACGTAGCCGCTTACATGCATCAGCATCGCCGTGGCATGTAATGTAATATGTAATATGTAATGCAATGTAATATATACCTGTTGTATGTGGACGCGGCATTGGGGTTGGGCGGCCGCGGGGCAAATCACGTCTATGTAATAAAAGATAATGTACTAACAAGGCGTGATTTACTCGGGATTTAAAAAAAAGATCAGAGACGAATACGCTATATACCGAAAGAACGCTAATGTTAAAGCTGGGAACGAAATAGAACAAATACGTAGATGCGCCGAAGGCGCAAAAATTTTGCAAGAATGTCTTTTGTAGTTCAAAATTTTTCAAGAAATTAATAAATAGTTGATTCAGAAACCGTCCATTTTCGTGTGTTCCAAGAAAATTGTGCGGCCACGTGCGAGGGGTAAGTTTCGTAGAGCGGAACAGATTATACATCTACAATTTTCATTTTTAATCAACGTACGGTTCCTGCACTTGATGTGTTGTATAAAATGCTTTGATGCCCCAAACAATTTTGCAAAGGCACTTTTGAATTATATAGTGGAAAACAAAACATAGCTGATACAATACAACGCTTTAGCATCAACATCAATCAACAACAAACAACCATCAAGTTTTGGAGTAAACTCAAATAAGGAAATGTACACACAAGGCGGGGGTCTGGGGGCGGCGGCCCCCAGCAAAAATTAGGAGAATTTTAAAATTTTTGACTCCAAATCGCATTTTTTAAGCATATTTTGGCTCAAAATTTTTTGCGTACTGTGGCGCAACGGCCCAAAATTTTTTGCGTATTTCAGAAAAAAATTGCGTAATTTCGCAGTTTGTGGCGCAAAAAAACCCAGGGTGTACCTGGGGGGGTGGGGGGGGGAACCCCTCCCCCCAAATGGAAAAGTGCCGACCCCACCCTTGTAATTTTGCAGGCAGACCCCACCCCCAAATGGCCAAGTCCCAGACCCCACCCACCCAAATTTGCCAGACTCCACCTTCAAAATTTTGAGACTTTTGCCTCAAAATTAGTAAAAATTCTAATTTTTTGCCAAAAATTTTAGTTTCTTTCGGCTAAATGAGCAAAAACGAAGAAATATTGTTGACTTTTAGTTGGAATTAACGTTTTTTAGCGAATTCGCAAAATTTTCCTCAATTTTTGACCGAAAAAATTTTTACCCCCCCCCCAAGATTCGATTTTTCCGGACCCCACCCCACCTCAAACCGGCTGACCCCACCCTCCCTAATTTCGGCTACCCCCTCCCCCAGCGTTTTCTCAAGGTACACCCATGGAGGGGAGCCCCAGCCCCAAATCTCCGTTACAACTTACATCTATGTTTAGGGGGTCCTCTACCTTAGTTTCACCAGGGGGAGGGGGGTTGGGGGGAATCCTCCCAAAATTTTCGACCAACCTTACCCCCACCCCCAGATTTTTTTACTATCCCTATCCCTCCCCCCACTTTTGGTTACCCCGGGCCCGACCCTCCCGAACCCGAACCCCCCCCCAAGCACTTTTTGGGGGCAAAAAGTCAGCTAAATTTTGCTAAAAACTGGTCATTTTTTGAAACATTTTTCTCAAATTTTGGCATAAAATTGGTCTAAAACGGTGTAACAACGCCTAAGACGATAAAAACAAACTTTGTTTTGACAAAACAAGCGTTAAAATACAGAATATGTTGCGTTTTAGGCCATTTTTTAATTTTCTGAGGTCCGAATTGGGGGGGTGGGTTCGGGGGTTTTGAGTGTTTTTAAGAAATTTTGTAAAAATTTTTGCTTAAAATAGAAAACTTTTTGCTAAAATTTGTGACATTTTGGAAAATGGAGGTAAAATTAGCTAAAAAATTTGGCAGAAACTTTTGATTTCCTAAAAAAAGGTAGCTGCGTTGGGTCAGCCCCTCTTCAAAAAATCCTGGCGCCGTTACTGCTCTGTAATGACGTCCTCAGCTTCTCAAACGTGGAAGGCATAGGTGTACCTGGGGGGGAACCCCTCTACCCCAAGCGGAAAAGTCCCGACCCCACCCTCGAAATTTTGGAGGCATACCCCACCCCCTAATGGCCAAATCCCAGACCCCACCCACCCAAATTTGCCAGACCCCACCCCTAATGGCCAAAAAACCCAGACCCCACACACCCAAATTTGCCAGACCCCACCCCAGGTTTTTTTGGTCGCCGAACTTGGCCAAATGTTCGGACGACTCAAATTCTTTAGGCCATCAGCCAAAAATTCTAGGCCATCCAAATTTTGTTAATTTTTAGGTTGTGCGTTATTGTACGCATTGTTAAAATTACAGTTATCATGTATTCACGCGTTATATATTCAAAAAAATCGCTGTTTAACAACAAAAATCGCCATCTTCATGTTTAATAGACCAGAAAACTACGTTTTTACCTTTGGAAAACTGCAGAAACAAGAACTTGTTAATAATAGGTATACACATATATTAAAGAATTAATTAATTTTTAATGAAAATTAAAACAGGTAGGAGCATACGAGTATATATATAGAGAACCAAAGAAAGAAAAATTGAACTAACAGAAATAAAGTTAAATTACATACTAAAATAGCATTTCTTCGCTGAAATCTTTATAATAATAAATGAAATTATAACTAGAATGTGTATTTATAAGTGCAAATAGATAATGTAACTAGCTGGCAGCCGGCGCAGCTCAGAAATACAAGTGAAAATATAAAAATTCGCGCCGAAGGCGAGAAAATTTTTTAGAAAATTGCTGTTTTTAATTAAAAATTAATAAAATTTACCTCCGTTTTTCGTCAAAAAATTTAGGCCAAATGGCCACAACTGCTCAAAATTCTTTAGGCCATCGACGCATAAATTTAGGCCATGGCCTAAGCATAAGCTATGGCCTAAAACCTTGCCCCACCCTCAAAATTTTGCTTCAAAATTAGTGCAAAAAATTCGAAATTTTTTGCAAAAAATCCAAGTTTTTCCGAAATAAATGAGCAAAAAATGAATAAAATATTTTGGATTTTTAGATGCAGATCAACGCTTTTTTAGCAAATTTGCGTATTTTTTCTAAATTTACGTGACCAAGAAAATTTTGTACCCCCCAAATTAGATTTTTTCGGACCCCAACCCCACCTCAAAACGTGACCCCACCCACCCTAAATTTCGGCTGGCTACCCCCTCGCCCAAGGTACGCCTAGGTGGAAGGTGGTTTTTGCGAGGGGGCCCCCCCCTGGGTGTCACGGGGATTTGGGTTGGGTGAGACAGCCCCCCCCCGGAATTTTGGGGGCGGCCCCTTTTTAGAACCCCCAACATAGAGGATGTACCTTGAGAAACGTTGGGGGAGGGGGTAGCCGGAAATTAGTAGAAAATCAACCGTTTTTAGGTGGGGGTGGGGATCGAAAAAATCGAATTGGGGGGTAAAAAATTTTTTGTCAAAAAATTTAGAGTGGACAGAAATTTTTAAAAAAAAGCGTTGTTTCCAACTAAATTCAACAATACTTCTTCATTTTTGCTCATTTGTTCGAAAAAACTTTGATTTTTTGCAAAAATTTCGAATTCCAAAAATTTCGAATTTTTGCTAATTTGGAGGCAAAATTTTCAAAATTTTGAGGGTGGGGTCTGGCAAATTTGGGTGGGTGGGGTCTGGAATTTGGCCATTTGGGGGTGGGGTCTGCCTCCAAAATTTCGAGGGTGGGGTCGGCACTGTTCAATTTGAGGGGAGGGGGTCCCCCCCCACACACGAAGCCAATTTCTAGAAAATAATTAGAAAACAATTATTGTTTTCTAATTGTTTTCTAATCGTTTTCTAATGCACAGATATATTTTCTAATTGTTTTCTAATTGTTTTCTTAATGTTTTCTAATCTAGAAAACAATGAGAAAGTATTGAAATTTTATTTTCTAATTATTTTCTAGTTGTTTTCTGTTATAAGAAAACAATTAGAAAACAAATTAAATTTTTTTCTAATTATTTTCTAAAAGTTGCGAATACGCGTAATAACGTTAGTTTTATCACTATTATGGTTTTTAATTAAAGCGTTGCTAGTCGATTCCAAGAAATAGTAAGAAATAAAAAGCCAGACATGTTCTCTCTTGATTGCAATAGAAATTATTGAGATAGCGATATTGACACTAAAGTTACGAATTTTTGCAACATTATGTACCATTATCCAGCCATTTCAGGAACAAAGTTATCCAGTTTGGTGCGGTTGTGTGGAGGTTTGGGGGAGGTCTACACACGAAGCCCATTTCTAGAAAACAATTAGAAAATTTTTTTAATAAATTTCTAATTGTTTTCTAATTGTTTGCTAAATTGTTTTCTAATTGTTTTCTAATTATTTTCTAATTGTTTTCTAAAATCGAGGGGCCCACTTTCTAATTGATTTCCAATTATTTTCTAATTCTTTTCTAATTGTTTTCTAATTATTTTCTTATTATTTTCTCACAAAAACGACGATTTTTCTAATGTTTTCTAATTATTTTCTAATTGTTTTCTAAAACTTTTCTAATTGTTTTCTGTATTTTTCTAGTTGATCTCTATAGCAAGTACAAGGCTCGCAATTGTTTCTAGTTACTTTCTAGGGCTCGGCTGCTGGAATTCTATGTATGTACGTGTATATCAGAGCAGAGATGCACCAGGGCCTCGCTTGGCACCGCTTCATAGGCGGACCAAGCTATATATATAGCTTGCCTAATGTGAAATCCCTCACGAGTTGCTTAGTAGTTTGTACATAGTTTGCTTAGGGCTATCGTTTGATGCCTCCGCTTTTGACAAATTTTATTTTTGACCCAAAGACCTCAACCTACCCCTCCACACACTGGGCATGCAGTTCAATGGAAAAAGTTATTCAGCTCAGCTCACTTAGGGCTTTCATGTCATACATGCGCAAAGTGTGTATATATTATATATACTCAGGGTGTACCAGCTTACACCCTGATTTCTGAGAGGACCGCGCAGTGGCACCCTTGCCTCTCCACGCCCCACCCCGACTGTCTGTAGGGGAACAGCTCAAAATAATTTCTGGTACACCCTGTGAAGAAAGACCTACTGTATGTGTATTTACTATTTATATACTTATTTGATTTGATTTGAATTTGATACCAAATTATGACCACTTTTGAGATCTTGATTTTTGAGAAAAACTTGAGAAAACCCCATCTAGAATTTAGGTCTGAACGTTTAGTATCATTCGAAAGCTCTTGGCCTGGGGATATCAAAAATGTAACGTTTAGCTCCTACTAAATCGTACTATAGTATTGTATAGTCAAGCGGGAAAAAACCCACTCGCCAATGCGGGAGAAAAACCCACCCCCAGTGTGGGCTTACCGGTATGAGCTATCTAGGATTTTGATAGCCCAGTGTTTTTTTTTGCTCAAAAACGCGTGTAATTACACACTTTTTTCTGGAAAATAGCAAAAAAATTTTGGCGACTGTGTAACGTTACACCAAAATTTTGGACAAATTTTGGCAAATGGTCGGAACTTTTTCCAATGCGCATTCAATTCTTTCCATAGATTTAGCGTTTCTGGGGGGCTTCGCCCCCCAGACCCCCTTTTGCACCTTGTCTTACATCTAATTTTTGGTGTCATTAATGATTAGTCACATATATATATTTGTTACAGTTATATTTGTTCGTTCATGTACTAAAAACGCATTACACACCAAAAAGTTTTAGTTTTTGAAGCAAAATTTAACTGGTTTCTTGCAAAGTTTTGTGCTACAGGAGGCCTTTCTAGAAACGTTTGCTCCTTCGGCTCGGCGCACTGGTGTTTCATTCGTTCTATCAAGTCAAAACCAATAAATGCAGATCATCGTGCTCAATTTTTTAATTTTTTTTAAGTGCCGGGGGGGCCTTGCTGGATTCTTAGTCGTGAGAGCGGCGGTCCAGCTGGAGATTGTTTTGATTTAGTGAGCTTTCTCCAATCCCCCTGGCCCATATCAAATTGTTACTGTCATCTCGTTGCGAGCATTAACTGTGGAGTGGCTGACCAGCAGAGCATGGTGTTAGAAGAGAGCATTAGGTACTTGTGAAAGCGTCAGGAGCCTTAAGGGTGGGTGCTGGGGACCGTATTGCCTCGGTGGATGTCTACCGGGGAAAGTGCAATGGCTCTTCACTTGGATACTTGCTAGGGGCTGGTGTTGTTGTGACGGTCATGGCCCTCCGGGAAGGAGGACTGCCTGGAGTGAGTACTCCGAAGGTTGCATCGGGAGTCGGACTACATGGTGTGCCGGCGTGAGCCGAGTACACCCAGTGGACTGCTGTACCGGGCCGGGGCCTGTAGTGGGTGCCAGGTAGAGTGCTGTGCCGGGGAGCGGTACCGGGTCTTAGTTTGTGGTTGCTGGTGGGGTGCTCTGCTACTTGGAACCGGTTGAATCCTTCCGGGGTGATTTTGTGGGCGGGCCCTCGGCATGTGCCGGGCTCAACTGACGGCCTAGAGTGCTCTCTCTTCACCTCGACTGTTGGAATACCTGTGTGAAATGCTCGTAATTGGGAGTAATTTATATTTTCTTCTTGTTTTGTTTGTTTTTTGTCTCGGGAGCTAGGCACCAAACTGGGTGCATCTAAGGTTCTTCCTTCCAGCGCAAGCTGGCCCGGGTTACAGTAATACAGTAATACAGTAAGATTTTTTAAATTTTACTTATATACAAAGAAGCGGCCTCTAAAAGACGTCGGAATAATTTTGTTACCAATAAAATTATATATATATGTAGTAAGCAAACCGCGAGTAAATTGGGAATTTTTAGGTAGTTACACACTTTTTTCTGAAAAATAGCAAAAAATTTTGGAGAGGTGTGTAACGTTACACATAAGCCGTCGGCGAAAAAAAAAACACTGTGATAGCCTATCTTGAAGAGCATCCAAAATAACCCTGGAGGGTGTATTATGGTAGCTCCCACTGCTTCCCTGCAAATTTTTTGGGACTTTGAAATTTTTGGAAATTTTGGTCCGACCAAGTGCCGAAATTTGGCAAACTTTGCCGGGCCACCCTGAACTACTGGAAAGACTTAGACCAAAGCGGATTATATGTTACCTGTAGGGCATCTGTTGCGCTTCATGATGATATATGTCACACTGCTCTGACCCCTCCGGTGCGACCTGGGGGTGACCTGGAGTTGGCGGGAAAAAACCCACGGCGGGAAAAAAACCCACTTTTCAAAATTAAATTTTTTTCTAACCATTGACCGGAAAGGTCAAACCAATACATACATTTGTTTAATAGAGCCTATAGATTAAATTGCTATAGGTTTTACCTGGGTTCGTACTGTTATGGGTGGTCCAGGGGGTCTAAATCGGACACGGTGCCATTTCAAGCCAAAATTTCAATTTTGACCAAAAATGCTTATTTTTACCTTAAAATGGGTCTAGTTTGGCTCTAAATACAAGAAAAACACGTTTTCTACAAGATAGGATACTTAAACTGCCGAAAATAAACAATTTTAAAAAATTTCCAAAATTTGCCTATGTTTATATATGTGTTAAAGATACAACATTTTCAAATGACCATATGACCTCAATTTTAGTACAAAAACTAATAAATTTTGATGCAGTTGTACTAAAAACAACCCGCTCTTTCATTTGGAATGGTTAGAAATGCTCCTGGCAGCTTGCCAAAAATTTTTTGGGGTGGGTTTTTTTCCCGCATTGGGTTTTTCCCGCTAGTTTGGGATAATTTTTCTCACTAACGGCGCACCCTAGAGAGGTGTTCTATAGCTCATAAGAAAGCTTACGACTAGGCCTAGCTACCTGTATAATCAGCATTTCGATATGTCAAACCATTAAAAAGTTCTGGCCAAAAATCTGAAAAGTGGGTTTTTTCCCGCTTGACTATATATAATTAGTTATATACAAATAATTAAGCATTTTGAAAACACGAAAAGTACGTATATATATACAGGGGCGTATCCAGGATTTTGAAAAGGAGGGGGTCCAACCCGGAATATTAGCAAAAATTAACATTTGTAAGGTATAAATGCAAAAAACCGCTGTTTTCAAGCTTAAAATAAGATTATAAGTCCATAAATTAGCTAAAAATTTAGAAAATTGTTGAAAATTTGACCTCAAAAACCTAATTTTTTGACACTTGGGCGACCCCCAAAAAAGTGGGTGGAGGCTTGCCGAAAAGTGGGGGGGGCCCGAAAAGTGGAGGAGGGAACCGAAAAGTGGGGGGGCCCCACCTCCACCCCACTAAAAAAATGCCAGCAACTATGCAAAATCATTTAACAAATGATCTTATGAAAAATCTATACAAGAATTTATTTTAAAATTTTCCAAAATTGGTCAAACTTGGCGTCAAATGAAAGCCCTAGATGAGCTGAGCAACTTTTGTCATAGAACTGCATACTCAAAGTGGCTGTAAGGTGCTGTGCTGGGGTAGGGGTGGGGTCTTAGACGATTTTTGATCAAAAATAATTTTCCAGAATTAGTCAAATTTGGCATCCAATGAAAGCCATATATTAGGTGAGCTGAGCAACTTTTGTCATGGAACCACCCACTCAAACCGGTTGTGGAGTGCTCATGGATTTAGGGGTATGAATGGGGTCTTAAAAAAGTGCGTTTCTCAACTCGATGTGAAAGGATCATCTTTACTGTCAAATACATATACGCTGACATGTATATATATAAAATGGAAAAACTTCGCAAAAATAAATTTTTTATATAGCTGTACTGTACACGAACACTACAATGAAATGTTAAAGCATGCGTCAAGTATAAGTATAGGGAGCTAAGTTTAAAATGAGGCAGCTGGACAGGAAAAAAGAAAGAGTTTGACTAATTTTGCTATATTTTACAATGTTACAAAATAATTAGAAAAAATTTCGAATTAATTTCTAATTGTTTTCTAATTTAAAAAACAATTAGAAAACTATTAGAAAACAATTAGAAAACAATTTTAATATTGTTTTCTAATTGTTTTCTACATTAGAAAACAATTAGAAATCAATTAGAAAACAATTAGAAAAAATTTCATAACTGTAGAAAACAATTAGAAAACAATTAGAAAAAATTAATTTTTTTCTAATTGTTTTCTAGAAAGGGTGTGTAAAAAGGAGTCCCTAAAATGGGGGAGCCCCAAAAATGTTTTAATAGGGGGAAAGAGGGGGAAGGGAAAAAGTAAAAATGGGCTTCGGGTGTGACGGGGGGGGGGAGGGGGGGATTTGGTTGGGGGGGCCCCCTCCCACCAAAATTTGGGGGCGGGGCCCCCTTTTAGACCTCCCCCAAACAAACCCCCCCAAAAAACCCCCCCCCCCCCCAAACCTCCCCCCAAAATTTTTTCCTATTTTTATGCCAAAAATCGCATTTTCAGCCATTGCTAACTGGGCTTATTCTAGTGGGGGGGGGGGGGTGGGTGGCCCCCCCCCCCCCCACACACACCCCCCCCCCCCCCCCCCCCAAAGATCCCCCCCCCCCCAAAAAAAGCGGCCGCCCCAAAAAGTACCAACGTGTGCCCTGGTAAAAAGTTTGGAGCGCAGAGAATTTTTCAGAAGGCTAAATTCTGCTTCGCCGGAGATTTTTACACAATTATTCCCCTTATCAACCCGAAAACTCCTTATTTTTGCTAAGAAAATCAACTTTTATATTATATGCCAGAAAAATAGCGCTATTTTTAGCATATTTTTCGAAAAATTTTCGCCCCCCAAAAAATTCCTTGCCCCTCGATTTTTGGGGGGGGCCCCCCTCCAAGAAGCCCCCCCCCCAAGAAAAACTCCCTAGCATCAGCCCAGGCTAATGCGAAAAAACATCCAACCATGAACTACTTTTAACATTAAATAGGGGTTTTAAACTCGAAAACTTTGTTGCGAACTTGTTTCTAACTACAAAGTAAGGTCAATATTGAGTCAGAAAGTCCATAAAACTGTTGAAAACGTGTATTTCACACACTAATGAACACTTTAAGCCAAAAATTTGAACATTTTTGAAAAATTTTGCAAAATTTACCCTAAAAATACCCGATTTTGGGCCAATTTTTCGCGCCTTCGGCGCGACTACCCCCCCCCCCCCAGTTGGGGGGGGGGGCCGGGGGCACCCAAAAATTTTTGGGGGTGGTTTGGAAAAATGGCTGGGGGGGTTACCCCCCCAAACCTCCCCCCAATTACACCTATGCTGGTATATATATACTTTAGTTCGGCTTTGACAAATATATAAGGGTTTGACTATATTTCGATTGCACGTTATCCACCCTCCATCCATCAGGGAAAGCATGATTCAGCTATTACAGTGCCTGACTAACTTGTATACAAAAGCGGGAAGGATTATATAAGTATTAGCAGGAAAGCATTCCCGTATGCTAGAAAATTATCAGAAAACAATAAGAAATAATTCAGAAAAAAATTAGAAAACAATGAGAAAATTTTCCCACAACTGCATAGAAAATGTCCTAGAAAACAATCAGAAAACAATAGAAAAAATCTGGAAAACAATAAAAAACAATTAGAAAACAATAAGAAAATGAACATTTTTTGTGAGAAATAAATCGGAAATAATTAAGAAAACAACTAGAAAAAAATTAGAAAAAAATCAGAAAACAATCAGAAAGTGGCGCAGCGATTAGAAAAAAATTATAGAAAACAATTAGAAAAAAAGTAGAAAACATTTAGAAAACAATGAGAAAAAATTCAGAAAAAACTAGGAAAACAATCAGAAAACAAATCGTCAATTTTTCTAATTGTTTTCTAGAAATGGGCTTCGTGTGCCAGGTACACCTATGACCCCCAAACCTCCCACAAAAAAATTTTCTATTTTTATGTCAAACATCGCATTTTCAGCCATTACTAATGCCAAAAAACATTCAACTATGAAGTAATTTTGACATTAGACAGGGGTTTTAAACTCGAAAACTTGATTGCCTGCATGTTTCTAAGTCTAAAATAAGGTCAATATTGAGCCAGAAAGTCCATAAAACCGTTAAAAACGTGTATTTCTCGCAATAATAAGCACTTTAAGACAAAGATCTGGACTGTTTTGAAAAAATTTTGCAGAATTTACACTAAAAATACCCAATTTTTGGCCAATTTTTCGCGCCGTTGGCGCGACTAGGGCCACCCCGGGGGGGGTGTAAAAATGGCTGGGGGGCCAATTACACCTATGGGGCCCCAAACGTAATCCTATCCTGTATCTCATATTTGACACCAGCCAGAAACAAAGCGCGAAGCATTTTCTCTCTGGCCTGATCATGGATAGTCGGATAAGTGCGTGCAAGCCTCTGTAGGCATAGTTTCACCGGAAATTTTGGTTGGGGGGGCAAGCTCCGGAAATTTGGTGGTCGACCGCCAAAAAGTGATGGGGAGTATATACCATAGGTGTAAGGTGGCACAGGAAAACTTTTCCTGGAAAAAATCGGAAAAAAACCGGAATAATAGTGTCAACTACAAATTTTTTCCCGATATTTTTCCGATTTTTTCCGGATACCTGAAAAAATCGGAAAAATATCCGAATAAATTATCCTGATTTTTTTCCGATTTTTTTCCGATATTTTCTAATTTGGAAAAAATCGGAATAATTTCGGAAAAAAATCGGAATAAACTCAGAATCACTAGCGTAGATACGGGGCGGGCGGGGCGGGCGGCCGCCCTCCCCGAAATAATGGCTTTGCCCCCCTGAAAATTTGGGCAAATGAAAAATTTTACGCCCGCGCGGAGCGCGGGCGTTTAATGTGATTAGAAACATGCACAAATTGTACATTAATGCTTCAAAATAGCTCAACATTGATGCATTTTCTACACCATTAAAAAATTTTTGCGCCTTCGGCGCGAATTTTGGCTATTTACATTATCAAAATTATTATTTTTCATTAAGCATGCTAACGAATGTTTGTATATATAACTACTTGCTTTGCAGTTTTGCTGTTAAATATCTGCGTTATTCCCAACATCTCAGCTTCGGCATAATTGGTTGATATAATCAGGATACGCAGTTCTTAATGGGAGCATCCTAATAGTTTGAGTTTTCGGACAAGACAGTAAACGTAGAAAATAGCAAATATATAAAGGTGCGAAATGTTGTTAGACAATTGATAAATCATTGTAAAGAATTAAATGTTTCAATAGCGTTTAATGGCGAACTTTAAAAATTTTCTCAACTTCTGGGGGGTCCGCCCCCAGACCCCCGTTTGGGACTTGTGTACCTATTATAATTAGACCTCTGCTAGTTTGCTTTACTTTACCTTAGTTTACCTGCTTTGTAGTTCTGTTATTAACTGCATTATTCCAAACATGATCTGCCTTCAACGACGGATAATGGATATGCTTAGAATACCCTGTTCCAAATGGGAGCATCTTAGTCTTAGTTTTCGTACGGGATTGTGGAAGTCAAAAATTTAAATAGGTAGCAAATTAAACTACAAAATTTAGTTTGGGAACTGATAATATACAATGCAAAGAATTCAATGTTTCAGCAGCGTTTTAACGGCAAAATTTAAAAATTTTCTCAACTTCTGGGGGCTCCGCCCCAGACCCCCCGCTTTGGGTTTTTGCGTGTCGCTTTCGGTTACAACAGCATTAAGCTATGTATATATATATATGTACTGAACTAGAAAACATATTAACAGGGAAAGTTACAGCATATGTAGCGTGCATACAATTATTGCGCAAAAAATGAAATTTACCCCCCCCCCCCCAGCCTTCGGTCAACACCGCCCCCCCCTGAAAATTTTTCGTACCTACGCTACTGCTCAGAATAAATTGTGTTCTCAGTTTTTTCCAGGAATTTTTCCGATTTTTTACATTTCCAATTCTTAGGTGTGGCTAGACATAAAACGGGGCGAAACTGGGGTCTCCCCCCACCAAAATGACAAATTTTGGCGACCCCCCCCCCCAGATTTTTGCTACCCCCCCCAGATTTTTGGCCAAAAAGTGGCCAAAAATGGCATAAAATCGGAAATTTAGGTGGGCCCCCCCCAGATTTTTTGCCCAGCCCCACCTATGACTGGGGTGTCGATCCTGAGGGAAGGTGTGGTGCCTGGTCGGGGTTGGGTGGTCTCACAGCAAAACTTTTGTTGGAAAAAATCGGGACAATATTTTTTCCGATTTTTTCCGATTTTTTACCTAATTTTTTTCTATTTTTGTGCAACTTTTCCATTATATATTCCGATTTTTGCCGATATTTTTCCGATGTTTTCCGGACATTTTCCATATATATATACATATTTTCACGATATTTATCGAAAGTTGTTCTGTGATTTTCCGGATATTTTTCCGATGTTTTCCGGACCTTTTCCCAAATTTTCCCCAATATTTTCTTGGGATTTTCTCGACACCTGCATACGTCTCGCGCTGTATATATTTATATTTTTTGGGCTTCAAATTAACAATTTTAAGAGATATATAAACAAAATTATAAATGCCGCCTTTACAAGATTTGAGCAAGAGACAGCAGTTGTGGGGGTCTGGGTGGCACAGCCCCCAGAAGTTGAAGAATTTTTAATTTTTCTGCGTAAAATGAATTTTTCTGAGCACATTTTCCTCCTATTTTATGAATTTTTTCGTTAAGGGGGGTTCCACTGCCCACGGCAAAAAGTTTGCTGAGGTCTGGGGTGGAGTTGCCTCCCGAAAGCTGATGAAGTTTGTTTACGCAGTAAAATCGGTCTTCAAATCTTTAATTCTGTGATTTTGAAGAATCGCGAAAATTTCTCAAAATATACATATATACACATTTTTAGACAAAACCGCAAATTTTCTAGAAAAAGTCGGACGAAGTTCAAGCTTTTTCTATGTATATATATATACAGTACCCTGCACGAGAAGGGTAACAGTTGGCGAAATCGTCAAGTTGGCGAAACTTCTTGTGTGAATTGCGACATTCGTGAACATTGGCGAAAAGGGCGAACTGATTTACGAAAATCGTCAACCTGACGACTTCGTCAACTGTTACCCTTCTCGTGCAGGGTACTGTAAAAACCAAGATCTAAAAAAGAGGAGGGAGGGAGGGGGGGAAAAACAGTACATGACGTTTATTTCTCAAATGAACGAACATTTTATCGGAAACCGCAAAGAACGATTGCCTGGTGATGGGACGATGTGCGCGATGTTTTTGTTGTATGCTGAGGCCACGGAAATTAATTATTCAGGATGGAGAGTACGAATTGCTTCGAGTTGGTTTTTCGACCCTAACTCTTGCTACTGTGGTCACAGAGCCACGCTTTTTATACCAATCGGCGCAGAATCGCACGCTCTTTCCAACGGTGGGTGTCCCGACGCGCCGCGACCTCTGCAGAAAAGCTAGGCACCAGCAAACATGGAAGTCGTTCGTCAACATGTGCCAAAGAGACACGAGCGCGGATGGCCGCGCGTAATGGCTCCATCGCCGCTAAAAAGGTGTTTAAAAGAAAGAGGAGGCTTTTCTGATTCAGGAGCTGTTGAAATTATTACAATCGGATGAAGGGTTAGTGAGATACGACCGTTTAAAATTTTCACCTCAATTACTATTAAGAAGTGTTACAGTACCCTGCACGAGAAGGGTAACAGTTGGCGAAATCGTCAAGTTGGCGATACTTCTTGTGTGAATTGCGACATTCGTGAACATTGGCGAAAAGGGCGAACTGGTTTACGAAAATCGTCAACCTGACGACTTCGTCAACTGTTACCCTTCTCGTGCAGGGTACTGTATAGATAAACACAAGAAGTTTTTATAGATTCTGTTTTCTTCGTCTTCTTATATTTTTCCTTGCTTTCAATAAATTGAATTGAATTGTTAAGAATAAGAAAATTCATGCCAAAAGCGAAATTTGATGGTGTTTTGCCCTTTTCTCTATTGCACTCCTTAATTTTTATTACCTTTGAATCTCGACGGTTGGAGGAGCCGCCCTCCGCCCCAAGGATCCGCCTATGATTGCACCATTAATGCGATACGTCCAGGTGCAATGGGATTATTCTAGGGAATTTTTCTTGGGGGGGGCCTCGGGGCGGGGGCGAGTCATTCTTGGGGGGGGGCGAAAATTTTTCAAATTTTTTCTAAAAACATGCTAATAATAGCGCTATTTGTATAGTAATCGCCAAGTAAGTTCGTTTTTAGTGCAAAAACAGTGCTTAAATAGGCAAAGATCGGCTAAAAATCTCCGGCGAAGCCGGAAAATTTTTGAAAATTTGGCCTTCTCAGCGATTTTTTCAGGGTAAAAGTTGGTACCAAAAGGGGCACCCACTTTTTTTTGGGAGGGGGCGATTTTTGGGGGTGAACGATTTTTTTGGGGGAAGGGTGTTTATGGGCCCCCCACTAGAATAAGCCCAGGGTGCCAGTAGTTTTATAACATCGATATTTTATATTTAACTATAGTTTATATATATATATATAGATTTTGTAAAATGGTCGTTGCGTTCAGTAATGATGTCTGTCTGCTGTTAATTACGGACGCGATGGAATCCTGAGCATTCTTATTAACTAACCTATCGTCGAAAGAAATTGCTTTTAATGATTGCAAGATTGAAAGAAAGTTTTTTCACCATTAAGTCCATTATGTATATACCAAAGTGCTAGTCTTTTTATTGGATCCAGAAAAATCTTATTGTGTTGATTTCAAACTCGGGTCAAATTTTAGATGACTAACCAGTGAGAGGTTGAATATTTTGTTTTCCTTTCTATTCATTGGATTTAATTTATGCCAGCCAAAACATTTACAAAAATGTGAAAATTGGATGACTTGATCAAATTTAAGTCAGTTTCATCACTGACGGAATAGTTTTACACAGAAAGAACTTTTGAGAAAGCTATTATGCATGTTTATCTCAGGTTAAGGTGTCCAATATGCTTTAATTCTGCAATAATTTTAATTGAGCAAAGTAGCCCCTTTCGGCGGGCAAAGTAGCCCCATGTTGGGGTACTCTGCCCACCGGGGTTAAATATTTATGTTCAAACTTTATCAATCGAGAGATAGGTTCATAAGATAGCTCAGGATTTAAGCTTTAATTTGGCATATAACTTACTATAGTTTGTTAAGGGGGGGGGGGTGGGTTTTAGCTGAATTCCCCAAACAGCTAAAATTCGGCATTTTTTCGAAACTTTGTAACTGTCGTACTAAATTACTCCATGTGCATCCGTACTAAGTGCGTTATACATGAAATTTGCTGTAGCAGAAAGATAACGCCTTTCGCTGTACAGTGCAAAAGAACTTATTCTAATACGATACAAGGAGCGGTCAGTAGAATTTTCGCTACATTCCTTTCCGAAGCAGGGCAAAGTTACCCCCGAAGGCAAAGTAGCCCCGGTTGACGGTAATAAATGCGGTTCCCTTTTTAACTGCCACAGTTAAGTCAGAAAATCTTGGCTTGCCCCCCGAAATTTTTTCTGGCTACGCTATGTGTGCATAATAATACGTTGTATATACAGTGCGAGACGTATGCAGGTGTCGAGAAAATCCCAAGAAAATATTGGGGAAATTTGGGAAAATATCCGGAAAACATCGGAAAAATATCCGGAAAATCACAGAAAAACTTCCGAAAAATATCGTGAAAATATTGGGAAAATGTCTGGAAAAAAATCGGAAAAATGTCTGGAAAATATCGGAAAAAAGATCGAAAAAATATCGGAAAAAAATCGGAATAATGGAAAAGTTGCACAAAAATCGGGAAAATCCCCGGAAAAAATCGGAAAAAAATCGGTAAAAAATCGGAAAAAAATCGGAAAAGTTGCACAAAAAAGTCGGAATAATTTCCGGAAAAAATCGGAAAAATATTGTCCCGATTTTTTTCCGATTTTTTCCAACAAAAGTTTTCCTGTGTGGGGGGGGGTTGGGGGGGGGGGTAGCCCCCCCAAGCCTTTTTTCAACCCTCCCCCAAAACTTTTTGGGGGGGACGTCCCCCCCCCCAACTGGGGGGGGGGGGTAAATGGCCAAAATTTGGGTATGTTTAGGGTAAATTTTGAAAAAAATTTCAAAAATGTCCAAATTTTTGGGTTAAATTGTTTATTATTATGAGAAATACACGTTTTCAGCTGTATTATGAATCTTATGACTCAATATTGACCTTATTTTGAACTTGGCAACATGTTGGGAATCAAGTTTTTGAGTTTAAAGCCACTGTCTAATGTTAAAATTACTTTATGGTTAGATATTTTTTATCATTATAAACGGCTGAAAATGCGATTTTTGGCATAAAAAATGAAAATTTTTTTGGGGGAGGGTTGGGGGGGTCCTGGGGGGGTTGGGGGGTCTCCAGAGGGGGCCCCCCACCAGAAAAGGTTGGGGGGGAGCCTCCCCCACCCCAAATCTCCGTTACACCTATGGTATATACCCCCCGAACCCCCCCCCAAAATTCGGACTTCAGGAAATCCAAAAAATGGCCTAAAAATGCAACATTTTCTGTATTTTAACGCTTTTTTCGTCAAAACAAGGCTTGTTTTTATCATTGTAGGCGTTTTTACACGGTTTTAAAGCGATTTTAAGCCAAAAATTGAGAAAAAATTTTCAAAACATGACCATTTTGGCAAAATTTAGCTAACTTTTTGGCCCCAAAAAGTGCTGGGGGGGGTTCGGGGGAGGTAACCAAAAGTGGGGGGAGGGAAAGTCAAAAAATCTGGTGGGGGGTAAAGTTGGTCGAAAATTTTGGGGGGGATACCCCCCCCATGGTGAAACTATGTCTGTGGGTCTCTCGCAAACTTGACGACCGATTTAGCAAAATTCTGACTCCTTTGCAACATTTTTGAATTTACCAACTCCGTAGCTGGCGCTCGGAAGGCTCTTTCCAAGGTTTGACAAAGCTTGTCGGAATCCATGTTTGTTGTAGTCGGTAGTGACCACTACATCTCAAGAGCTTTGCTAAATTTAATTAAAATATAAAAAATATACCAAATTAAAATGTTACTGTCTGTTTTTGTAGGCAGTTTAGAAATACTGGAAATTTTAGAATCGTCACACTGCTCTCCCCTTTACATGGACTCCGGCAAGACATATGTAAATTGATTTTTGTATTCATAATAGTCAACCATTCTTTGTTCCAGGTGGTGTCGACAGTACTTCTCCAGGTGTCGACGTTTAGCATGTTGGTCAAGGTAAGCATTGCTGAGGTAGGTTAGATAATGGGTTAATAACTACAGGATGTGGTCTAAAATAGGCTGAATGCCGCTGGTTAGTTCATTCCTTTTGAGCAGTCCCAGGGGCATCAGGGAAAGGCCACTTGTAGTTGCGGGCACTGCTCCAACAGGATTCGCATGAATCTTAGGGTTCCACTCCACGCTAGTGTTACTCCATTGTTCTGGTTAAAATAAGGGGCGTTTCCTTCCAATTGATCTAGCTGAATTATGGTGGTCTGCAAATGCCTTGCCGCAACACTTCGCAAGCAACAATAGTGATTTTGCTTGGGAGGCCACTCTCAACAAATGATCTAATAGTGGAGAGGCTTCTGTCATAAGTGCAGGAATGCCGTAGCGAGCTGCTGCTAACGCAAGAATTTGTTCGTAACGAGCCCTGAGGGCTCTGGTGTCCGTGCCACAAGACGTATGTCGTCAACACCAACTATCAGGACCATCACATCATAAGAGTTGGTGTTTGGTAAAGTACGCAATCCTTTGTACGCTGATTTAATGGGATTTGACGAGCTTAACTCGAGGACCCGAGGGACGCGTATCACAGTAGTTCTCTCATTGAGAATCCGAAAAAGCCCTGCTACTCCGGAATCACAAGGATCGGCAATCGATCTGTGCAATCTTACCTTCTTGGTAATACGTAGCTGTAATACAGTAATACGTAACTCAAGCTATCGGGAATACGTGAACTGTCATAAAAGTAATCTACGTAAGCATAGCTTATGTAAGCTAGCTCCTCTCCCTGGTCCTCTTCATCAGAGGAGTGGTGCTGAATGGTACTCCTAGTCGTGGGGACTGAGGTTGTCGTGTCACGATGATATTTAATCCAGATTCGTGCACTATCAGTTCAATAACTGGTCTCATAATTTTAGCTAGGTGATCGTCTTTTTGTTCCAGTTTAATTTCCCTCTTTCATTGAGTCATTTCTGGACTGCATCGGAGAGGTCGGCAAGATGAGGTTTCATGAGTAACCAAGGGGTTAAGCTTTACACTCGGATGGCAGCGGTCCATGCCCAAGAGGGTGAAGTAAAGGATCGCCCACAGTGGCTCCGGGAAATAGTGCCACTTATTGTCAGCGGAGTACGCCTGAACACAGACAGCTGCGACTCTGGTTCGATTTCAAAGACGGGCTAGTCTTCGATTGGGAGGTACAAAGTCAAATCAAAATACAGTCCAAAACTGGCGTCAAAGAAACTCATACGCTGTCGATTTGTCAAGAGACGGAGGATCAACACTGAATCAAATGAAGAAATCACTTCAACGTTTCAATATCAGATGGCATGGGAATAACACTTGAGAAAGAAAGGGTATAAAATTTTGTTTATTAGTTCAGTTTTATGTTACTGTGTTCGGGTTTCCTATTGCACCGGTAAACTGTGGTAATCTGTAACTGAAATGCACAGGGTAGCAACAAATCCTGTAACCACTGCACACCAATAACGCGCCTCTCTTCCAGTACAAGACTCTAGGACTGTCTAACAGAATGCTTCTCTAACGTAGCCTAAATCCTAATGTAATCACTGATCCCGGCTGCAATTGCTGCTTTTATTATGATGCACAATGCACGATGCATAAATGTTATCTCGCCTGGTGAACTGCAGAATCAAAGGACACAAAATTCACTTAAAGGGGGAGCGGCGATCGTAAAAACCAGCCTATTCAGGAATCAGACGACCAACAATGGACAAGTTTTGCGAAATGTAATTCCTTTTAAACTGAGAATTAGTGAGCTCAGTTGTTATACAGTTTGCAGTACACGAGCAAACTTAGATCATTAATTTTCCAAGCACCAAATTAAAATGTTACTGTTTGTTTTTGAAGGCAGTTTAGAAATACTGGGAATTTTATGATCGTCACACTGCTCCCCCTTTACATGAACTGTATTTGTAGAATAGATTTTTGTATTCATAATAGTCAACCATTCTTTGTTCCAGGTGGTGTCGATAGATCTTCTCCAGGTGTGTCGTAGTTTAGCGTGTTAGTCGAGGTAGCATTGCTGAGTGCAATTTTCCTTTAAAATAGAGAAGACGATATTGTAGTAATTTGTCAGATACTGTAATAACTTGACAAAACTGTCTGTCAAGAATGATGTACTGTTTGCGTTGCTACTGCCAACTTGAGAATTCTTTGTTGTAAGATTATGCTGTTGGTTAGACCTGGGGCTATTCTGTTAACTTCTATACATTTTGATTAATAATACACAGATGGCCCCGGATAACCCGGATAACACAATCACCACCTTTTGTTCATAACAAACATTAAGACTTTACCCCCAATACTACTCTAACCAACTTTCTATTTTCAACCACCACCTCAGTTTTATTTTTACTTTTACCTTAGGTTGTTTTGTGATGTGCTACAAAGAGAGATCATCCCAGTTTACAAATGAATGTGTTTTTGTCTAATGAAAAAAGACGTGCATAGTTGCTATAACTATAATTCATTGCTTTTATAATTCCATCAGTCAACTCCTGCAATTATATAACAGTATGCAATGTACGTTTGCAATTGCAAAAATCATTTTGCAGTTATTCAGTGCAAGCAAGAGTACATAGTGCAAGTAATCACAATTCAACGTACATTGCAATCGCAATTTCATGCGCTCCTTACATTCAATCAAAAATAGAACAACCCTTTTTAACAGAGTTTTTGGTAAGTGTGTTAACATAGAATTAAAACTGCGTTTTAGTTATAAAGCAAATGATGTTCTGTTGTAACTTCGGCATCTGACGTGCTCGGAGATATGCAAGAAGCTTACACCAGAAGCCTATGCTTTGATACTAATTCAATCGTACCAGAAAGAAAAGACCCTTATATAATCAACCGCGATTCCACCTCCTAACGAACATTCGTCAGACTATGGATGGAAATCAAGCAACAATTTTCTACCATTCATTCAAACGTAAATTACTATTCAGCAGGCATGGTGGATTTATATTCACAAAACTCAATCATGGATTCAGATGCAAGCATCTGTCCAGCTTCCGCTTCCGAACAGCAGTTTTTGACCAAGGAAGCTACACAGGTACAGATTTATAAGTCTAAATGATTAATGTGTCAAGTTTAGTAGTTTCACATCGGTCCAATTTCTAACTATGTTTTAGACATTTGGATTGCTATTTCCGAATTAAACTGGGCTGAGGTTACTAGATAGTCTCCAGTCTGTCCAGGTCCTCTAGCCAAGTTGGGTTAAAGAAAGTTAAATGCAAACCAATTCCAATTTCAATAAAATCAACAAAATTTCATTAGGAAAGGCAGACAGACTACAGACAATTTGCAGATAAAATCAAAGCTCTACAAAACTCAACGAACAGGGGGAATCTATTCACTCAGATATTTATAAGTGTGGTGAAAATTGCGCGCAATCCAAAACAACTTTGGTTAGATAAACTTCCAGCCGGTTCGATTTTAAAGTCAGTGTGGCTTATGCAATTAAAATTAAAAAAATGTTTTAGTCGCCGGTTAGAAATTTGTAAAAAATTTGTAAGAAATTTATAACACTTGTGTCATTTTCTGTCTTCTGCATAAAAAGCAATGAAAGATGCTTGTTTATTTTTAAAATTCAGATTCGAAATAAATTTAATTTTAAAAAGGATGCTATCAATCAGCGTTTGTTATTCAGGGAAGCTACATTATTTTGCTTTTGATTTCTTGCCACTTTTGTACTAAATATTTTATGTGGTTGAAAAGATCTGGGCCCCGTTTCACGAAGCGCTTATAGCGCTATAAGCTTATAAAAAGTGTTAATTTTACAAACTTATAAGTTTTACCGTTTCGCGAAAGGCTTGTAAGTTGTGATTTCTTATAAGTTTTATAAGCAGTCAGGACCACTTATAAAACGCTTATAGCAACAATTCTTCAATAATTTCACTTTAATTAATAGCATAATATTTAGAGGAAGCGTTTATGCTGAAAATAAAGTAAGTCACTGGTGGCAGAGCGCAAAGGTAATTTCAACCCTTAAATTGAAAACCGTCAGATGAATGTTCGACATGAATTGTACATTGAGCCCACACTTTAGTGTGTTTTCTGCGGGTAAAGTGGAAGAAATAGTTAGAACACATAGTCAAGCTATTGAAAATATTTATTGTGTACTAGTTATAGTGCTTACTTTTTATTTTTTGTTTTACTTTTCAGAAAAATGCGAGAATGTGTCTGACAAACCGGGGCTCCGTTGCACCCATGTATATACATTTCGCAATTGTATTGTAGACGTTTTGAACCATTATACAGCAAATAATTTTTAAAAATTACGTAGAAATAGTTAGAAGGGCTTACAACACAGTTGTAAATGGTTATAAGCGCTTATAAGCGCAAAAATTATAAGCGATATATAAGAGTTTTGTGAAACAGTTTACAAGACCTTATAAAGTGCTCATAAGTCGCATATAAAGTTCCGCTTTTAGACTAATAGTAAGCGACCTTATAAGAATGTTAGTGAATCGGGGACCTGCTTCTCTGCAACATAGGAATATAAAACGTGTACGACGTTCTTAGCTGAAGATAAATTGGGGTTACTCAAACAAAACGGTGCAAAATCCGAGAGTCATAGTTACAGTCATTTCCGGCGTTCACAACTTTCACCTTAATTTTGACGTTCGTTCACTATCAGGCTGAACGTCACAAAATTTGAAAATTGTAAATTTTTCGTAATATTAGCAGATTCGTGTCACTAAGAATTTACCGAATAACAAGAATGAGATATTGAGCGCATAGTACAGGTTTCGACCTAAAGATTTTGGATTACATGTTTACGACTTACGCTTTCTATTATAAATTTTCACCAACTAGCTTATATAAGTTTACTTTGCAACAGTTAACGTGCAACGTTTACTTTACTTTCCGGACACTGCTGAAAAGGCAAACTTAGTTCGTTCTCTGGCTCACTTTAGGTTCCCCCCTCTTCACAGGGATGGGATGAAGTTAAACAGATAAAGTTATAGATAGTTAAGTTATATAGATAAACTGAACAGGCTTCAGACTGATCTATTATCTTGATCTTGTCGACTCTGGGGCTCTAGTATCCAACCCTATACCAACTGTCAACAACTAAGCTTCAATTCCTAATGAGCTACTTACTGAGTACAATTACACTTAAGGGTGTGGTCAATTTTTGGCCGATTTTTCGACAATGGCCGAATTTTCGACCATCTCCGATTTTCTCATTCTCACATCTTTTGTTGTCCGATTGGTATATTTTCGAGTTTTTAAAATTAAAGTCGGGTCTCCTACGGTTAATGAGTGATTTCATACTTCAGTGAGAATCCTTGACAGAATTTCTGTGGGAAATGGTTTTGAAAGTTCGTGCCAACTACATGTTTTTAATTTTGTTTAAATTTACAAAATGTTGTAACATTGACTTCAATACTCATACTTGGCTTCGTTTTGTTTTGGAAGTGAAGCTAGTAAAACGCTTTGTGCTGTGCCGTTGTTTGTACCCAATTCTGGGAGGACTGTTTAGAATCAGAGATCGAGTTCATGAGAAAGTTTCCATGCTGCCTTACTTTGTCCTTAAGTAAACCAGTTGTACTTGACCAGCAAGTCGTTTTCGTAGATCAAATCGGTTTCAGCAGTATCTTAGTTGTATTGAGAAAAATAAGAGTTGAGTTGCAGCTCACAATGTGGGCAACTGTAGGCCCACTGAAAGACAATAGGAACAATGTCAGCTGTGGACAACTTCAAATTAATGTGGGTATGTACTCAAACAGTGAGCCGAGTAAAGAGAGAAGCAAGCCTAACAGTTGTACGTTCAAACTCAGAGTAGATATTCCAAATGTGGGCTACCGTGGGTTGAATCCAGAACCATTGCAAAATATCTAACCTTGACAAGCTTGGAGCCTATTAGTAAGCCGTCTACTTAGAAAACTACAAAACTTCGTTATCTTTGTGCTTGTGTTTACAACTGACAATTCTTCAATGTCATCCTGGTAATAATGAATATGCTCAAAAGACTGTAAGCAGACCAGAAATTCACTGAAAATTTGAAAAACGGTCTCATTATTTAATTTTACAAACCAAACAAGAAGCAAGGTAACGAATGTAAACACATACATAAAACTACTTTGATTTCAGAACACTTAGAAAATTCTCAACTTAAATTTTATATCTGTAGCAACATAACTTTAGTGTATCCAAATCGTGAATCGAACAAAATACAAATAAAATTTACAATGGATGTATTCAATTTCAGGACAACAAATTGTACGTTGAAAGGTTGAATACTTAGTTTAAACAGAAAAGTGCAGAAACACATGCTATCGAGATGCTCCAATTAAAAAATAGGATAGCGCCCTAATTAGGACATAAAAAGAAGGATAATATTACGAGTTCAAATTAGACATAAAATGAAGCTAATCTGGCGTTCAAAACAGAATAATTGATCAGTGGTTTTATTTAAACTTATTTTAAATTCAAAAGGAGAAACTAGAACTTGAACTAGAACAGTGATCACATTAATCCTCACAAAATAACCATTAATGAAAGATTTATTAATGAGTCTTGATCATTTCTTCTACCAAATAATAGGACGATAATACAATACAAAACAATGATAATAACAATAAAATATAGATTAAGTAGGACGACACACCCTAATCCAATTTTAAAAGGCGTTTCAAGAATGACTGGATCAATTTCTTTACTGATGCATGTCTTTGAATGGTTTATGTTCAGTCAGTGATGACGATATTCAGATCGTCTATGATTCGAAGCAAAGAGCTGCCGAATGGTTATATATTTAATAAACATCAAGCTAGATCATTTTCTGCGAACAGTAATAACCGCTGGAAGAATGTCATGTCTATTGGAATTCAGAGAGCTGTGAGTCTTAGAACTGACCCCGATCAGGCCCTCGGCAGAGCCCATGGAGGAAGCATGGAGGTCCACAGGAAAGGCGGTGACCGGGATGTAGTGAGTCCTGGCCCTGGCACCGATCAAGTCCTCGGCGGAGCCCATTGGAAAAGCATGGAGGTTCATGTGGAAGGTGGTGACTGGGGCGTGAACTGTGGCCATTCAGTGCACAACTCACATGACAGCAGAAACGGTGCAAGCTTCTCCAAAACGATGGAAAAGATGCAGCTAATGAAACCCACCGAAGAGTACAATATATTATGCTCTGAATGCTTTTGAAATTTCAAAGTCTATAAAGATGGGAAAATCTATGAAATGACAAAGCCTATGCTTTTGTCTGATAAAGCAATTGCCGAAGCAAATCTAGCATTTAGCCCAGTAATATCAAGGCAGCATACGGTCTTCGCTGTCCGTATTTGTACTGTCGGACCACCCAAGTGGTGTTTCTGGTTTGCTTGTGTAAAATATTCGAATATTGGAATAAATTTTAATGAGATTTATGGTTGAACGTATGTGCAACTCATTTGAATTCACCTCCATTTTATGAAGCTATTTCCGATTTCTTCACTTACACGCTTCATTACTGCTTAAACTTGTTGTTTACCTCTAACAATCTTTAGAAATGTCATGAAATATTCAACTTCAAATAAAGGTCACGCGCTGTTCGCATACAGAGACGATATACTAAAAAGTTTTCACGAGTTCACTGATAAAAGATTAAAGATTCCACCTAGAATATAGTGTTGTTTGGTCGCAGTCGTATGCTTGACCAGATTGTAGAAATTGTTTTGATTCCGCTTCAAGTCATAAATATTCGAGTAAAGATGTATATAAGTCTCTAGCTCTTATCGTTTTTGAGCAGTAAATTTTTGAAGAATTTTTGCTCGAAAATTGGTTATTTTCGAAACGATCTTGCTGAAAGCAGGTTTTGTCGAATTGGAGCCAGTGTACAGTATAAGCGTAGACAAGTTTATACTCAAATTAAAGACCATCGAAAGAGGCACAAATTAGGTTGATTAGAGCCCTGTACACTGAATGAGTCTGAAGTTCTGGTCGAATAACTGATTTTGTCAAATTACTGCCAAAATTTTTTGATCGAAGATTGCTCCATAACCAATCAAGGTACAAGCCCTACCGCCGTCTGGGACAAGGGGAAACGAAAAAATGGCCAAGGGGAAGAAAATTTTTGTACGAGGTACAAGTATATTTGTTATTAACTATTTCACATTTTTCTCATTACTATGTATACTATAACCGATGAATGTCATTGTCTGTTTATCATTGTTGCAGATTCACTGGACTTCCGTTGCACTGGATTTTCCGGGATGGTGTGGATCACATGGTAGCGGTTGATAGCTACGAAATGGATCACCTTCAGGCCTGGAATATTGTCAGTGGGAGTCAAGCTGGTAGCTAGAATTCTCCCTATTGAGCCTTTCCATATTTCGATTAAACAATTAATATTACGTGAATTTGTTTGTTTTATCCATGTCTGCATGTGCTTTTCTCTTTTACAGGTTAGTATATTAACGACATCAGCGACTCTCTTGGCTACATTAGACGAGGCCTTAGTGTGCGAGTTCCATTTAAAGAGGGACATCTTATGGCCAAACACAGTCACATAAGTGAGGTAACTTCCCCTCTCTTCTATTACGAAGGAGTGGGAAGTGGCTTCGGAGGTCATTTTGAGGATGCTAGACTGGCCAGTATCAATTACTGCTGGGGAACTGAAGACGGAGGTAACTGCTATTCCTCTTAGCGCACTAGTTTTGGCACTTTAAGTTCGTTTATCTGCCCTGGTACCTCTCTTGTCATCGCATTTGTCTGTCCGACACCGTTTTGTACACCTCTTATCGCACATTGACACTTTCTTCACTTTTCTTATCTGTCTGGCACCGCTGCACGTCATCACTTTTGCATAGTACTTATTTTGTTATGTTTGTTTATTTAGTTATACATTTATTTATCACCAGGGAAGGAGTGGATTTTCGTTCCCTTCCCCGCCGACCATGCTAAGTTTGAAGATTTGGCACCAGAGTGTCCAAACTTCTTCTGGTATCATCGGGAACTCCGACCACAGAGGAGTATCTGGACCATCACTGCATCGCTGGCTATGGTGTGCACTGGGGATCACGCAACCTAGTGGTAACGTTTCCTCTAGACCTGTATTTTAGGAGGAATACCCAACCCAATTGCCACGAGGCCATCAACTGTCTGTGTCCAGAAAACATGGGGATCACAGAAGCCATGAAGAAGTGGATGTCCCCTCGAGTGCACAAAGGTTGTGTGACCTGTTAAAAGGACAAGAAGCACAGACCAACCATTAAATTGGCGAAAGAAAAACTTAAAAATTTAGACAACCCGCTTCAGTGGCTAACTATCTTGTACAATGGACCCCAATTTACAGTAAATGTTCACTCATTTTTTATAAAATTCATCACAAGCTAAATTTTAATTTCTTCTTATTAACTGGAAATGTAGCAGAATTGAATTTTCGTTCACTGCCTCAATTCATAGTATCTTACCCTTATACTTGTAATGGGTTGACCCATCTGAATTCATATGTTTTGCATGTAAATTGCTTGGCGCGGAGGATTTCCGTCCTATCTTCAACACATGTCCCTGTTACGCAGGATTTTTTGCCCAACAATTTTTCTACGATTTTGCAATTTTTACAGCGTCATTACAGTCAATTTAGTTCATTTTCAACGCCCTGTAAATTGTTTTGCAAACGATCACTCTCTGCCTTTTCTCATATTACCGAAACTCGGGCGTTATTTGCCTGTCACTTGATTGGCAGAGGTTTAACAGATCAATAAATAGCTAAAACGGATGTTACAATTTTCGTGTGCAAAGACTGATTTTGCGCTTGCACTGTATTTATTTCAGTAGTGTTTGCTTTGCTGCAGAATTTAGATAAAATATATTGTTTAAAATAAACATATATAATATAGATAAATGACAACCTTCTCTCTCGTGGTTTACTAGATAAAATCGCTATAGTCAGAGTAGTGTAGTGGCTTGGCACTGTTCCGGACACAGATCGAATTCTTCTTCCGGTATAATTTTAGTTTCACAATGGGCAGTGGCAAAAGGCAATAAAATACATCCATTCTTTGGTCTCAGAAACGGCGAATGTCGGAAGTTGAAACTAGTCAAAAGCTAACGTCACCGTACACGAGAACAGTATGATGAAAACAAACAAAACGTTGAACAACACATAAATTCCAAACTCTAAGGCGGTATTATTCCCCTTTTAAGGGGTAACTTGTTTTTATTTTTTAGATCACATTTACTAAGATCCGATTGGTCCAGAGAACAACAGACAATGACAATACAGACAAATTCTTTTATCGTGTATGTGTAAACTTTTAAATATACATTCATAATTGATGCTAATTCATAAGAAGATTGCTTACTACGGAATTAATAGTAAACGGTGCTCAATGAAGTTAAAACAGCTCCAGACTAGCATAATTATTGTCCCAAGCTTTTCATTGCACTTGTTTTATCACCCAAACTACTGTCAACTTTAACTAATTATTGCTAAACTAACTACTTAAGGGGGCGCTTGCATTATCGGGATTATAGATATAAAATTTAGACCGATAGCTCAGTTTTAAAGAAATCCCAACTAAACCTACTTCGGTTGGCGGAGCATCTTTGACGAAATTTCGGCAACGGAGACCACGTCTTGGCTAGCTACCGGTATGGCTTAAACTTTCGAAACTTTATTAAAGCTGCAAACGACAACGTCGAATGCACTAGGTGAAAGAGCATAGAAAGCTCGTTACAGCGATGTTCATAAAGGCCGGTTCACACGATCAAATTTTCGTCAAATAAATTTGATCAAATTTGACCAAACTTGTAATTTGACCAAATTTGATGGTTTGAACAGGCATCAAATTCCATCAAATTCTGTCAAATTTGCCATCAAATTGCTGTCAAACCATCAAATTGGTTTGGTCAGTGCGCAAAAACCATCAAATATTTGACGGCTTGTCCAATGACATTTTAGCGAGTGGATCACGTGCCCCTATATCTATTTGAAACATATAGCCTTTTTTCCTTCACACATGCAGTTTCTCTAGGGTCTTTCAACACAATGTGCAAAATCACAGGACTGTAATAGCATACACTTCCATTAAATATACTTTGAATTTAATTTAACTGAATAAATAATTTTAAATTTTGCCAGATGTTCAAAAAAATTAATGAAATATTTTATATTTAAAAACCGCGAATGAAAAGTTTTTGAAACTGTAAATTGTTTTAGATCTTTTTACCAATCTCTGACCTGAGGGCATTTAGGTTTGGGTTCAGAATCACATTGAGATAGAAAAACGGTAGTTTGCACTTTTGACTGATCAGTTTCTACGCGCGCAAATTAAAACTGGCGCCCAATTTGATCAAAATTTGGTCAAATTATTTGATGCAATTTTGACAGTTTAAACAGGCAATTTGAGCAAATATTTTGCTGTCAAAAAATTTGATCAAATTTATTTGACGAGAATTTGATCGTGTGAACCGGCCTTAACTCTCCTGTACGTGGTTGCAGTCAAAAGTTGCAGGCGGTTGAATATATGACAAAGTTACGTTTACCATAGAAATTATATAAAGAAATTTATAAAGTTTATAAAATTTTGAAAGTGCAAATTTCGTTGGTGAAAATTTGGAATTTGTATATTTTTAGATTTCTTTGGCCTTTTGTAAGAGAATTAAATATCTGGATGTGACAATAGTCCGGTTCCAACGGTTTTCATATTTTAAATTTAATTTTTAAACTATTGTGGTCTTCGTAATTAGCACAAATAATAAATTCAAAAACTAAAACTTCATGATTTGGAATTTTTCAAATTTTTTAAATTTACTAATTTTGGTGATTATAATTTAAGCTTAAATTGAATTAATACCAAGTTCTGCGATTGAAACTGAATATTCCAACATTAAAATTTTATTTCTAAGCAAAATATTGTGAAACTATAACTAACTTAATTTGTGGTCTCATTTGACATATATATTCTTTAGCTTAAATTATCATCACCAAAAAGTTATTTCTGCTAATCACGAATACCACAATAGCTTGAAAATTAAAATATGAATAACTGTGGAGCCGGACTATTTTCAAATCAAGAAATTTTATTTTTCTTGCAAACTACCAAACAAATCTAAAATTAAAATAATAATTTCCATATTTTCATCAACAAAATTTGCACTTTCAAAATTTTAAAATTTTAAGAATTTCAAATCTGGATATATATTTTATCTTCTGTAATTTTCGACCTTCAATCTCAGTTTTGTATCAATCTTAATATTGACGTTGTTAAATAATATTTTTGCATGAACTAATGTTTGAAATGAAGAAAATTACTCAGAATTGCCGATATTTCCATATGGGGCAAAAGATCTTTGTCCTATGTACACATGGGGCAAAGATGTTGGCCCATATGCATATGGGGCAAAATCTCTTGCCCCATATGCATATGGGGCAAAGAACTTGCTCCATAAGCATATGGGGCAAAATCTCTTGCCCCATATGCATATGGGGCAATTATACACATGGTCCGTAACATATATGTATTTTTTGATGTATAATTTAGGAGATTTTTTTGACGCACGCAAAAATTACAACTTTTTAAATTTCCTATGTTTAACACATGAAATCTCAACTTTGTGGTGAAATTACTCGACAACCGTAAAAGCTACGACTTTAATTTTAAAAACTCGTTAAAATATACCATTTGAACAATAAAATATGTGAAAATCAGCGAGATCGGAGAAAGTCGAAAAAATGACTCAAAAATGGAACCCACGTAACTGATTTGTCCCGTTCATTACCCCAGTGAAATTATAGATATGCATTATACAGCGCAGTAAAAATATTTCAGCTAACTCATCCCAATCTTACGTAATTCTGGTTCCAAAATTTTCATTATGTAGATCTTCAAAACTACACCCTACTTTAACCAATTTTGCTAACTAACCACTTAACCGATTAAATTCATTCGATGCCGCAGTAAATTTTGACATATGCTTTATACGTAGACACACAAATATTTCTTCTAGCGTGCGTTCAATAATGGTAATATAATGATTATTTCAGAGCCTCCCTGCTTGAAGTGAACAGCCTCAGCTAATAATGTTACATCTATGATTATTTAAGGCCTCTAGTTGCTATGGAGAGCTAGCTAACCTATGAGTATTTCAGAGCCTCAAACCTCTACACCCATGAGATTATTTCAGAGCCTCCCAGCTTTTACCTCTAGGAGATTATTTGAGAGCCTCCTAAAGTTGAGGAAATATACGTTTGATAGAAGTTTGCACCACATGACACGGTCGGTGTTAGAGATAGGCATAAGACATAAGTTAGACATAAGCCCAGGAAACAAGCTAGAGACAAGTGGATTGTTGCATAAGAAATTTTCGGTTGGGTACCATGGAATAGTGAGGGCGATTTTTGATATCTGGGTGGGATCGTTCAGGCGGCCGAAACATTAAATAAAGTAAAGTAGTCAAAAATAGGCCGAAATATGCGGTTTGGGACCATTTAGTGGGACGCTTATAAGGGCTGTAGGGTCTCTGAACACGATGAGCATAGTCGCAGCGCGGTGCGCTGCTGCTATCATGCTGCACTCTTATGCAGCAACCATAGATCGCTGTCTGTAGACATAATGTAATCGGTAAAAAGGCATAAAACGCAATATCTACTTCTAAAAACTCGTTGCCACAACAGCCAGGCTTAATATAATATATCCGTCAAGCATGCCAAACTTAGTAATGGACCAACATTGCTAGGAAATTAAGATTACTGGTCTACAAAAATTCTCAGTTTCTTCTGTAATTTTGTATAATTTAATCGTCTTTTGTGTTAACTCGCAATGATAAAATACACTTTTTGCAAGATTAACCTTCATGAAATCGAGTTTTATTTATGATGGGTGGCAAAATTTTGACAGCATTCCTCTACAGGGGCAGGTCATATGGCGTTTTTCAGCAGAAGAAGGTCTATTGAGAGGCTTATGTATCAGTTCAAATGAGTAAACAGTTATGTAGTTGTTATTTTTGCTTAATTAAAGAAATCGAAACTGCAGGGAACTGGCATTTTTTTAGGGTTTTGAAAGTGGGGGGGCTTTGCCCCCCCCCTAGGGAGGGGGAAGTGGGGGGCTTCCGAAAAGTGGGGGGGGGCGAGTCCAAGGTATAAAATACCAAAATGTTTAGCGAAAAATTAGCATTTTTAGGTAAAAACACAAAAAAATCGCTGTTTTTAAGCTTAAAATTAACTTATAAGTCCATAAATTAGCTAAAAATTGAGAAAATTGTTGAAAATTTGACCTCAAAAACCAAATTTTTCGATACTTTTGGGCGACCCCCAAAAAAGTGGTGGGTGGGGCTTGCCGAAAAGTGGGGGATGAAAGTGGGGGGGGTCTGCCAAAATTGGGGGGGTTTCGAAAAGTGGGGGGGGGGCCCCCCACCCCCCCCCCCCACTAAAAAAATGCCAGGGGAAAGGCACACCGCTGCTTCTCTCCCTCTGGTGGGAAAAGTGTACAGGAAAAAGGATGGTCATTACTTATCACTAATCAACTAATCACTTTTATGCAAAGGGCCCCTGACTATACCAGCCAAAATCAAGCGCAACTCATTTCTGTCTACGTGTGCGTATTCTGTGCAAATAGCAAGTCACGCTAGCGTATTTTGTAACATTTTAGAAATGACACTTAACTGATTGGTCGAACAGGGTACGTATATATTGTTTTACAGGCGCCCCCCCCCCAAATTTCCCTTTTATGATAAGAGCCTACGAGATAGCAGTTGGAGAATCATGTCCCGGATAATTGGCCTCGATGAGACCTTCAAACAGACAAAGACACCGCCCAACCCCGTCCAAAGCATGACTGTTTTCGTTGTTATCCTATAAAGCTGCAATGAATGAGAAGAACTACATATATCGAATTAATAAATAAACAACGTCAATCACATACCCAAATTGAAATTTCCGAATATTCCATATCCATATACCAAGGCTAGTTCAGGGAATACACAAGTACAGATTTGTGTATACCAAGGCTAGTTCAGGGAATACACAAGTACAGATTTCAGTATACCAAGGCTAGTTCAGGGAATACACAAGTATATATTTGTTGCAATGTACGTCAGGTTAGATAAGCTCAAATAACCAAATACAATTTGAGCTAATACAAGAAAAGTACATGCAGCAAAGGAATTTATGTACCTGAAATGCACAAGAAAACTAATGTATACGAAGTAGAATAAACAGTAAAAGCAAGTGCGACATCTAGTGACTATGACAAGTATATATCCCCCAACTATAGGCTTTTCTAAAATTTTGCCTGAAAATCGCTTTAAAACCATGTAAAAGCGCCTAAAACTATCAAAACAATCATTGTTTTGTCAAAAAAGCGTTAAAATACAGACAATTTCGCATTTTAGGCCATTTTTCTGGATTTTCAGAGTCTGAGGTCCCAATTTCGGGGGGGGGGCCTCGGGAGGGATCATAGGTGTACCAGGCTACAGCTTGCCCCTTGTGAGACCCCCACGGGGAAGCCCCCAGCCCCCCAAGCCGAGCTCAGACCCCCCATCCTAAAATTGGGTTCAAACCAAGTAAAAAATGCAAAAATTTTAAAAGTTTTTCGCAATTTCTGAAACTTTTTGAAAAAATCGAAAGAATGGCTATAAATCAGCTATATATAAACAGCTACAAATGGTTATTTATAGCTTTTAAAAGGTAATATGCGCAACTATAAACTACAATTTGGGCTAAATTTGCATATCTTAGAAAGAGTTTCCAGGGCCAAATTTGGACCTCTACTCTACTCCTCCAACCCCGGCACTCCGGCAGGTAATCAACCTTATGATGGGCAAATTTAAACTCTAAAATTTGGAGAGACTTGGGGTGGTGAAAAATGGCAAAAATGCAAAATTTTCTGTAATGTAGACCTTTTCTTCAAAAATTCTGGGGGGGGTAAAGTTGGTCAAAATTTTGGGGGATACCCCAACCCCCTACCCCAAAGGAAACTATGCTAAACCCCCGTCTTGCTCCTATGCCTACCTCCTGCATATGTAGGTAACGGGGATTTGGGTTGGGGGGCCTACCCCGGAATTTTGGGGGGGCCCCCTTTTCAGACCCCGCCACGACCCCCCCCCCCAAACTTCCCCCAAAACATTTTTCTATTTTTATGCCAAAAAAACGAATTTTCAGCCACTGCTAATGGCAAAAAATAACCAGGAAGTAATTTTGACATTAGACAGGGGTTTTAAACCATAGGTGTGTTACGGGGGGGACCCCCACCAAAATGACAAATTTTGGCGACCCCCCAGAATTTCAGATTTTCGCTACCCCCCCAGATTTTTTGCCAAAAAGTGGCCAAAATGGCATAAAATCGAAAATTTAGGGGGGTCCCCCCACCCTCTGTTGGAACCCCCCCAGATTTTTAGCGTATATGTGAACTATCAATATACTGAAAATCTCAAATGATTTCATAAAGGATTGAAGGAGCTATTTAAATTTAAAGCTTTTAATAAATTTCCTATTATGTAGACAGCAAGCCAGTCCCCGCAGCGTCGTAGATCAGCTCATCTGATGCAACACATGATAAAGAACAAATTTGCCAAATTTCAAGCCGATTCATTACGTATTTAGTTCACAGCATCTGTTCAAAGTCCACCCCGGTAGTGGTACTACCACCTTAACAAAAACTTTGCTACCACACTAACCAGAAAATCAAAGCCCTCGGGACTCACACACAGTTTGCCCCTATTAGTAGTGATGTTTCAGCACCTGAAACTGAAACTGAAAATATTTTCAGTCAGTACATATTTCAGTTTCAGCACCTAAAACTGAAACTGAAACTGAAAATAGGAGAGCTCCACGCCTGAAACTGAAACTGGAAATGCAAAAAATCGACGACTGAAACTAAAACTGAAACTGAAACTGAAATTATTTTGATTTGCCGCCTGAAACTGAAACTGAAATTCTGAACAAAACAGGCCTGGAACTGAAACTGAAATAATTTCAGTCGACCACTGAATCTGAAAATAATTTCAGCTCTTGCTTAGCCTGAAAGTATCAATCGATTTAGGTCTACGCTTAGACTGAAAATAGTAATTTCAGACAACGCTTAGCCTGAAACTTGCAATTTCAGACTACGCTTAGCCTGAAAATACCATTTTCAGATGATGTGTTATCTGAAATTATATATTATCAGCTCGAACATATGCATTTAAAACATTGCAAGCAATGCTGTGCAGTTGTACTGTATGTATCACAAAATGAATTTATACTTTCTAGTATATTTATGTACATTAATGTACCTAGATACATTCCATTCTCGCAAAACTGATCATAGCAGTCACAAATTTTACAGATGTTTTATTTATACATTCAACTAAAGTGTCACTGTTGACTAACCAAGTTTTACTGAAGTGTTACTGATTATCCCGCAACCTACCAAAAATAATGTGTTTTAAGACGTTCCATAAGGCTTAAAGTTAAAATTTTTGTACTGAAAATGTAGAAATAAAATTTTAGTCTAGGCCCGAAACTGAAACTGAAACTGAAAATAATTTGACTGAGGCCTGAAACTGAAACTGAATCTGAATCTGAAATTCCGACGAGCAACTGCCTGAAACTGAAACTGAAATTCCTCAATTCGCAGGCCTGAAACTGAGTCTGAAACTGAAACTGAAATTAAATGGGCCGCCTGAAACATCACTACCTATTAGAGCCTAATATTTGGTAAAAACCTGGGATAGGCTAGGGCTGTCAATTTTATTAGATCGAAAACGTCGCACGGTCACATTGCAATTTTTTGCCAAATGTCAAACTTTAAGCTGTTGTAGGTGAAGAAGGAAGCAACGCTCGAAATCCAAAATACTTTTAATATTTATCACTAGCAACAGTTAACATCTATGGCTGAAACTATCAGAATTGGTCAAACCGTTAATCCACCACAGCTGAAAAAACCTTTTTGAAAAATCCCATTTTTAGCATTTTTGTATTTTGGCTTCCTGCCAAAAACAGTGTATGTGAGATGCATTGTTGCCCACCCTAGACTTTTTTACCTTGATATGTTGAACGTTGGGGGGGAAGTAGCTCTCTCCAACGATGTCGTGCCAACCCGTAGTAGCCTAAACTTTTGCCCCGACTTTGTCCGATTGGCCTACTCTTTGGCGAAGTTATAGAGCATGGATGTGGTCAAAAAATACTGGGTCGTTGGTTGTTAGCTGCCTTCCAGCCATGTGCAGTCGTCGGGTTTATGTGCCCGACCCCCCTTTTCACAACTACCAACGTAATTAATTAAAAATCTCTACTGGCTGCAAGACCCTAGCTTCAAGGTTGCCATTTGCCTATATGATTTGGCACATGTGCCCCTATATGCAGAAAATACTAGACGTCTCTAATCTTATCTGCATCTAAGGGAATTCCTCTTCAAACTTGAAGTTTCGTCAAAAATTCAAAAATTTTTGGCTAATGAAAGGAAAAATTTTTTTACTGGTTTTACAGCTATAAGGCTGTAATTTGGCATAAAAGGAGGCACTATAGGAGTACTCATTTGTGCCAAAAGGCAAGAAATTCTGCCGCGTGAAAATTTTTTATGTCAACTTTAATCTTCAAAAATTGCCAAAATCGCCTTTTTTGGGCAATGGTACATGGCAATGGCAATGGTATCATTCGTTTCTCCACTCGACCCGCAGTTGGACTATTTAACCCACCGTTGTCTAAACCTGTCCACAGTTAGGCTTGCTTCCATATCTCTCTAGTCTGCCCATAGTTGCCCTGTTAGAGTACATAGACCACATTAGTTTTAAGGTTGTCCACAGTTGGGCTTGTTCCTTTTTATCTCTCTAGTCGGTCCACAGTTGCCCACATTGTGGGCTGCAGTTCAACTCTTATTTTCCTTACTACTTGCGTTATAGATACCCTTAACAGAGTTTGTGAAGATTTTAGTTTTGTATGAAGCAGCGGCACTGCAGAGGCAAACAAGTATTCGAAAGATTGGTAGGCGTCGTAATGTGAGAGCTCATAGCTATGATGGCTTTTTGGTATAATGGTAGCGCAGCACGCAAAACTGAGAAGATGAACATTGGTTCAATCCACGTTTAGACTAAACTTTACCTTCAGATTTTATTGCCCCTGCAATATGTACCCTCTTTCTTATGAGTCCAATTTCAATGGAACTTGGTGCCTAACGCCTCTCACGCTACTCTTGGTTGCGACAGCGTTTGTTTGAAGTGCTTTCAGCTGTACAAGTATTAGAATTGAGCACGTAAATGTTGTAAACATAATCTTAACTTCTTTTTCTATATCAAATACCAGCGGGGAACATCTGGGATCATACGCGCAGTCCATCTCCCGAAGGTCCTCGAAGCCGTTCCAATGGCATGGGGTCAGGCAAGAATTGGATAAAACTCTAAATTGTATGAGTATCGATAATGCTATTTCAAACGAATCTGGTTTTTGTTTTTCCTAACTTGTTAAACAAAATAGTATTTCCCAAGTCAACCGAGCACGTAATTTACTGACATAAAGTCACTGCCTTCAATATAAGATGAAATAAGAAGTATAGAAGAAGGAGGAAAAAAGAAAGGTAATAAATAATTTGACGAAAAATTTCTTGGTTGCAAGAAATTTTTAGCCAAAAATTCCATATTGCCATTGTATTATCCTGCTATTTTAAGCAGCCAAAAAGTGAAAAATGATATATAAATTTTAATTTGTCGAAACTGAAAAAACATCGATTATAACTAATTTGTGCCATCAACGGAGTAGAGTGTCTTGAAAATACCTTTTACAAAAATTTTCTTTCGTAAAATGAGTCGAAATAGTAAGGAATTAAAAATATTATCTTGATACATAGTTGCTCATAAACAATCACCAGTCTACAACTAATACGATCACATATTTGTATTGTAGAAGCTAGTATCTAATTCAACTGGAAAACTTGAACTGTGGCAGCGGGACAAATTTGCAATTTGATATTTTATTTGTATCTGCTCGTAGTCTTTGGGTGGTCGTCAACCGAGCAGGACTCGAGTGAATTACTATTCTTAGAATAAAAATAAGAATTGTACAAATCGTTTTAGTTTTAAAGCAGTTCTAAGCAGACCAGTTCAATTGTCCAGCAAAGACTACTAATGAATAACCGCCTAAATAATTTTTCCAATTTCTGGAGTAACCTTAAAACGGCTTAGATTCTTCAAACTATTCGCTGGTTTGCACTAAGTCAGATAAAGACTGATAGGTAAGTCAAAAATTGTTCCAACCTGCCTTCCCCAATTTTACAATTCGCCATTTACCATATCGGGTAGGAATCCACTTATTGAACAGGTTCAAAACAGTACTGGCCCAACTAAGCAATTAAATACAGTAAGTATTATCTAAGATAAATGCAAGACACTATCATAGATGTCACCTAAGCGACTAATGGCTGACAAAAGAGACACAAAAAGCGCAAAAAACTACAACAAAAACAGTTCATCAGGACAGACTGATCACAAAAATCCACAAAAAACAGGCACAGACAGACAAATAGACAGAAAAAATATAAGAAGCTAAAACAAAAACTAAATGACCTTTGTAAAAAGCAATGCCCAAAGGAAATAAAAAATATAATATAGTGTAACAGTAAAGAAAAATAGTACAAACAAAGAAGAAACCTCTGCAATAAGTTAAATTGCGAAAATTAGCAAGGTAACGCTTTGGTCATAAGGATTTGACATTAATACATCGTAATAGGAGATTTGGTTGTATATATACTATCACAACTTTGAAATCGCACAAACTTAAACTGATTAAATATTTAATCTCTATAGTCTTCCAAACTGCAGAATTTATCGAAAATATTTATATTGCCGAATGAGTATATAGATAATAACAAATAATGGTATAAAATAAAGAAACGACAAATATACAAAGACAATGGTATAGATTCAATGCCCATAGGAAATCGGAAATAATAGCATAAAGAAAAGTCAAAAACAAAGCAGAAATTGGGATAAGAACGAAAAATTGTTAAACAGAAATATACGGGTCATTTTATCATTAACGGTTTCAATTAAAATACAAATTTAAAATCAGATGCAAAAAACTAATCAAATGCCAAAATCCTGTTAAGAAGTGCGAGATTAAGTTGACCCAATTCAGCTTCGTTTTCAGTGACAATTAATATTAACTAACAAAAATAGTCATATGGTTAATTAATATTAAAATATCAGTTAAAAGATTAGAAAGCATAACAAATGCCAAGTTATTTGCAGTATTTTTTGCACTAACTTAACGAGCATTTCTAACAGTTTAAAGCAATGATAGCTGCAGTAGTGCACCGAGTTGAGGGCAATTGTTATACTTTATATCTGTTATGTACTATATTGCAAACATGGTATACATACATAGAATAAAAAGATAAGTACAAGTATTAATGACAGGATCAAAGCTTCATTGTTCAATGCCGTATGGATAGAATAAAGAATACATAAAGAGAAAAACGATTAAATAATGACAAACAAAATAATACCAGTAAAGGAATAATCATGGAAGATTACGTCTAAACTTAGCCTTAATTACAGGATGTATAATTATGTATATAATTTACAAGTAACTATGTATATCTATGTATATGTTAAACAAGACTTGGCCCGAAATCCTTGTTAGCTCTTTCCGCGTGCAGTCTGCGAAATTGTCTGGTCACAACATAAGTAGTTGCAAACCGACTAAACTTTTGAGTCTAAGGCACTGTGTATAGTAACACATTTTTCCTTCGTTCACTTTTCATTAAAACACACACCGTTTTGTATCGAATTTATCGGAAAGGAATTGCAAGGATTTCGGGCAAATAACTGACGTTATCAGCTAAATTGGGAAAACTGTAGGCTTGCTCTAAATTCCTTGCTTTTCTAATTAGATCTCGGTTTATCTTTGTTTTCTGGGCTGATGTTACGAACGTCGAATCTCTGGTTAAGTCGTTAACCTGAGTCTGCTTGCCTATGTTTAACACATGAACTTAACTCGGGTTAGTGACTTAGCATTGGCTGCTGCTAAGGAAGCGAGAGCAAGTAATTAAAGACAAGACTTACTAAAGCCATACCACATGACAGTGGATCTAAGACCTCTACATTCGTGATACATTCAAACAAACAGTGCTATAAACAAGTTAATATGCAGCTAGTTGTAACGGCTAGGAGGCAAGTCAACACTAATAACGTTTTCTTTTAGAAAATTATTAAAATTTCTTGGCCAACCCACAATATTAAATTTTTCAGTTCATTAACTTGTAATGTAATGTAATGTAATAAAATGTTGTAATGTAATGTTGTAATGTAATGTAATTTTTGCGGCAATCCGCGCTTCTATCCGACTGTCGACTTGTCTGAAGAAGGTTAGCTTTGTTTGATAGAAGTCAAAATTTCATTTAAAATCAAAATTAACAATTTTTACTCCCCTCCCCCTTTGAAAGTTTTAAAAATAACTTCGACTACTATTGAAACTTGAATTTAAAACGTTTGCAAACGATTCGTATACGTAATAATGATTTTACGTTACAATATTAGCTGCAACATTAATACTGCCAGTATTCTAGAAACGTGTATGTCAAACACACCACAATAACATAATAATACATAGTAGTGATAGTAGTTAAAATAATAGCTTAAGCAATGCCGTTCAAGTTAAACTTGAGAAGAAAAAGAGTAAAAGAAGCAGAAAACAAAAATAAAGAAAACCAACGCAGAAGGCTAACGAAGAAGCTAAGCCGGGATCACAGTTGGAACGCTTGCCCAGAGAGACAGAGAGAAAAAGCAGCCGTTTCAGGAAAGAGTACAGTAGAGCAGAGTAGAGCTAAAACCGAACTGATACCGACAAAAGTCAGACTTTAGATTTTCTAACTGTAAGGGCCTTTTCAGGAAAGGGTAGAGTATAGTAGATTAGAGTTAAGGCCAGTTCACACTAGGCAACTTTGGAGCAACTTCGTTGCCGCAACTTCAGTTGCCATTCGAAAAAGTTGCAGCAACTTGCCCAAACAGTTGGCGGAACTAGTTGCAGCAACAACCTATCAAATGCAGAAATTTTAGCGCGCCTGTTTTTATAGTTTGAATTAACCAATCAACTTGCTAGTTGCCGCTAGAAATCGCCCCAAGCGCGATTGCGGCAACTTGGTTGCGGCAACTTTTTTCTCAGTTGCCACTACATTCACATTGGGCAACTTTGGAGCAACTTGGTTGAAGCAACCAAGTTGCGGCAACCAAGTTGCTCCAAAGTTGCCTAGTGTGAACTGGCCTTTAAAATCAACCATTTTAACTCAGTCAACCTCCACTTGAGCTTGAGTTTCCCTCATTTAACTCTTTCATGAAAAAGATTGAGTTAATTTAAACTCTACTCTACCCTTTCTTGAGAAGGTCCTAACTTTAAGCTTTAAACTCTTTCTGGAAACAACGCAGAGAGAACGAGGGAGAGGGAGAGAGACATAGTGTTTATACGCAAGACTTGATGGAGTGATTCTTTGTGATAGTCTTGTGATTTTATTTCCATCCTGTCCTGGCTGAGGACGATCTTAGGCTCTCATTTGAGTGACTCGACAGTGGTCGATGAGCCCAGCCGAAGTTGCCATCAGAGAATTCAAGGACTCCGTCGGCCAGAGACATCCACTCCCGCTCCCTCCGCCGCTAAGCAGAAATACTTCCCTGAAACAGAAACTGCAGACGTTCGAGCTGCTGAGCTTAACCCCTTAAGGGGGCGCTTGCATTATCGGGATTATTGAAATATATACGAATGCAGGGGGCACACGTCAACTTTTAATATGTGGGTCATAAAATAACAGCTACAGTATTTTTGAGAAAATGTTCTGTTTCAAAAACTCAAAATAGGAAGTAAGCTTGAAACGAGGAAATAATTCTAACTTATATCTACAAATGTGCATTTCGATTTTGGCATTAAAATGGAGAGGTGTAATATATAACGAGATAATGACACAGATCAAACAATGGTTTTCGACTTTTATGAATTTTTTAGAAAGCCAGAATTTTTGAAAATATTTTCAATTCCCGAAACGCCCTCCCCTTCCACACCCAGCAATCGGTTAGATATAAAAGCGTCACACTCTTAGTTGTTAGGCTAGCGACACGATCTACACATTAACGGCTGACGCCCTCTTCATACAAATTGGACTCCAGTAACCCACAAATCAGTACCTGGTCTAAACGGGAGTAAGCTCACTAGCTTGTATACCTATGTAAGTCTTAAAACTCGAAACGGCCTACTAGCAATCACTCCACTACGAGCTTCAACACATAAACATACAAGCGAGTGAGCATAATAAGAAAAATTTAATCATCACACTAGCTCCTAAGAGCTAAGACCCAAAAATTATGGTCACCCAACAATATACCTACCGTAAATTCATCAAGTGATTTGAACTATGGACGAATGAAGGAAGAGGCCGAAGATGTGGAGCCGACGCGGCCCCAATAATGGAATAATGACCTCCGTGACAGTGACCACAGAAACTTGGGACCAGGGCTGCGCTCTGAAGACGTTCTATCAAATCTGAAACAAGAAAACTACACGAATAAATACTTTCTGAACACGTGAGATTAGCTATGGGAAGTAGGTCAACTATAGATAACTGCTCGACCGTGGGATTTGTAGTATTGTAGCTTTTTGACATGGTTTTGAAATGACCCTAGGCGTGCTGGGACATAAATCAGCCAATAGGCAGGACTTCTAAACTCAAATCTAATTTGCAACCTCATCCACTTCTCATGATGTGACAACTAAATAATAATAACTAATAATTGGTTCCTTGATTTTTTTATTTTTATTTTACTAATTTGTTGATTTCTTTTGCGGTCTTGGTTTTTAGCTCGGACTCATTTAGCCATAACTTAAGACCTGCCCGTATAGTGCTGCTCTCCGCAGTCCTTCGCAAACGGTACGCACAGTCTTGTTGAAATTAATGTACATATGCAGGTAAGATATGAAATTGTCACTGCAGCATCTGATACCAGCCAAATTAGCCTACCTAGGGACTGTGTTGTGGTGATTGGCGGAGCGATTGGCAATTTAAGGCTTTGAGAAGGCGGATCCACATCCATGACGGGAAGTGAGGGGACCGGGACTGTGGGGGGACCTTGAGGGCAGCAGCTTGGAAGGGGTGCGCCCAGGGTCACGGAGGGGGCAATTGGGAGAGTAGGTCCAAGAAATGGCTGAAAACCCGTAAGTGTGTGCGGTGGCCGGTAGGGTATTGGACAGCGAAGTTGTCCACCAGCGGATACCATACTCTCCAATAGTTTTTCGTCCTCCTTTAGGACAGAGCTGAAACTTAAGGAACTGCTGCTCATCGGAGAGTAGAGTTTCTCGATCGGCGAATTCTGTCCGGACTGACCCTCGGAATCTCTGGCCTGCTGAGTTCGTCTCAGTTTAACCTGAAATTGGCAAATTAATAAATCAATACAGGGAGGATTAGCTTGACTTTGGAGAGCGAATCGCTGAGAAATCGCGAAATCCCAACGTGGAAGGTTGAAATTAATATTAAATAACGTTGATGTCAATCAGCGATTCAGTTGAACTCCAAAATGTTGAAATTTGCGCTATAAACTAGTATCGCTGTCAGGAGGCTGCAGAGTGGTTCGCCTTCTCGACCGTAAATCAGACAACTTGGGTTTGATCCTGGTTCGGTTCGATCACGGCGCACGTTTCGACACAAAAATTGGCAAAAATTGATTTCCTTTTTGGCAAAGTATCTTGCAAAGCTTACTCATAACCATAACATTTACCTTAAACCTTAAACCATCCAGTGTGAACGTTTTAGCATAAACAAACAAGTTTAACCGTAGACCTCAAACTACGCCTTCTGCAGTGTGAACCGGGCTTAAATCAACTTTTCTCTTGAGGTTCTAGTGGTACTTAATTTCGAATGCAACATGTTTATATCGCCGGAGGTGGTATATTTGTAATGGGTTGACCCATCTGAATTCCTAAATTGTTGGGCGCGGAGGACTTCCGGTCTATCTTCAACTCATGCCCTAGTACTGAGGCTTTTTTGCCCAAAAGTTTCTTCACAGCAGCACAATAAAGCTCCACGAAAAACAGACGAAAAGTGAGCACACGAATTTTAAGCACTACGGCGGTGGCATCATTCCCCTTTTAAGGGATTGCCTGTTCATGGTGCAACTTTAACAGCAAATTTATGCAAACTTCGATCAAGACATCTTAACCATGCATTAACATAGGGTCGGGTCCTGGAGGGGGCTTGTCCCCAGAAAATTTTGAGGGGGCCCTCAAAAATAAATTAGCGAAATTTTTCGAAAAATTAATGCTAATTTTATTAAAATTTGCAACAAAATCTTCAATTTTTAGAAAAAACTTAAAAATTTTGGTCGATTTTTTGAAATTATAGTGTAAAAACTAATTTTTTCCAGCCATTTTTGCCTACCCCGTGGTTTTTTCTTTACTCCTTGTCCCCGCCCGAGGTAGGGTTTGTACCTTGTCCAGGTTGGGGGGGGGGGGCTTGGATCCCACAGACCCCTGCCCCCGCGTTAACCTGTGATCTAAACTAACTTTTCCCATACTGAAGGGAACATTACTTGTTCAGCCATGACTTTGCGCCTCTCTGCCACCAATTTGCAGGTGTCACAATTACAGTTCTCAAATTCACAGGCTTTCTTGTGTCCCTTGAGTTTGAACGTTTTCCCGTGGAGTTTGCACTTGGCACAGGTGGGCTGACGCTCCCGGGGTCCTGATGTGGTCTGATTTGTATCTAAAATGCACTAATCGATGTAATAGTCATTAGTCAAGTTAATTGCAATATTTGTAAACAATAATTAATTAGACAGTATGAATATGTACCGGTGCAAACATTCTAGTAGAAACATAGTTAAGCCGCGGGAAGAAACATACTTATTAAATTTGGAAGTTTGTGGCATCTGTTACAGTACCCGTAGTAAGAGCAAGAATCAGACTCATATTTTTATCTTATCTAGTCTACTTTCTACTTTATTCTAAAAGGTCATTTCGAGCGCGAGTTATGTAAATAAAAGAGTATATATAGAGTTAAAAAATTAGCACACGATCCAAAATGAACAGCTTAACTCCTCCAGCCGGTCGTACATGCGAAGGAACTTGAGCTAATTTTAACTAGTTTAACTCGATAAGTACCCTAAGTACCCTAAGTACCCTAAGTCCGCAGCTAATCCGCAGCTGCATCTGGTACTAATCTATACTCATGAATAAACCAACCTCCGTCCCCGACAACATCCACTTCAGTATTGGTATCCTGCTTTTTGGTGATCTCTTGATTGCAGATCCTCCGCTTATCCACCAAAGCGCATCCAAGCGTGCAAATAAGAGCATGGTCCCCGCGAAACTCGCATTTATGATTTTTTCGATGTCTACGATATCCGTGATTAAGGCATCGCTGGCAATAATAATTTTCGCGCTTGGAGCGCCTGAAACGCAAAATACACAAAGCTTGCAAATTCGATTGCAATAGCAAAGTAGCCAACAATTCATACCTGGGTCAAGCATAAACTTTCCAGCAGCAAAAAACAAAATTCGTTTATTCAAAATTATGAACTTTCTTTTTCATAGGGTCTTTCAGCGTTCTGAAATAACCGGTGCCTGAAATGCTGGTTAGAGTATCGCTGTGGTATTCGGCAGTTTTGAAGAGAAGAACCTTTTCGAGAGAGGAATTCATGATTTCCGATTTCTTCTGCTTTGACCTGTAACTTATTGTCAACCTTTTTTGAAGCAAAATAGTCGCGTTTACGAGCATCACAACCAAAGCAACTCATGAAAATTCTTTGTAACAGGAATAAATTTAAGTATGGGAAATCTCTAGCATCAAAGACATGCACCACCCAATAGCCGAAAAAGTCAAGCTTCCGGCGGAAGTTGAACCAGTAACCTTTCGAGTACCGTACGGTCTCAATAGCTTTGCAGATTGAGCAAGATAGTTCCAACTTTCATAGCGATATATAATTACCTATCAATTGTTTGTTTGAGAGGATCCTTTCCCCGTGCTTACAACTGTATTTCTCATGAAGTATCGCTGTAGTAACTCTCGCAAAGCTGAGTGTCTCACTCTTCCTATGATAAACTCTTGATAATTTGGTGCATCTATAATAGCTAATATTATCAATGATGAACAAACTTACGTAGTATTTTGGTCGCTCGGTGATTTAGAGACCATGCTTATGGTCTTTGACTATTACATTATCTAAACAAAACAAAAACTGTATAGAACATTAAAGCAATCTAAAAAACAATTGGAAAAACTGTAAACGTGACCCCCCAAAACAGTGACATTATTAGAAACAGAAGAGTAAGTATATGGATTGATAGAATCCATGCTAAAAAAAGTTAGGCGTTTTGTTTGCAAAAAATGTTCTTCTAAAAAAACTAAAGTTCCAAACAAGTTTGTAGGGGCATCGTTTAAACCTGTTATATCGAATAAAATTAAAGCTTTTGTTAATTGTAGTGTTTGAGACACCTAAAATTATCGTTGTGTCTGGCGTGTTCTATTTTTTATGGCTTTCTAAATAGGACTTGTGATGTTTTAGCTGTTATTTCATATTTAATATTCACTTTAATATATACATCCATAAATTGTCTGGTTCTATGTTTAATATCTTTCATAACAGAAACGTTCGAACTTGTATGGAGCAGACAAAAAATTCTGCTAATCAGTTAAGCGTCAACCATAAATGAATCGGAAATCTGCCTAGTAGAGGAGGTCACAGATCTTGATTTTAGGATCCGGTTTTAAGTTCGAATGGTTCCAGCAAAAACAAGTCAAACCCGGATTGAGCTTGTTGACTTGCTTTTTAGAAAAATTAGAAAACCGGAAACAGAGCCACAAAAATCGGGATTCCCCCTATTGTTCTGGACTTGGGATTGACAAAAATTGATACTATGTTTAAGGGAGACTGGACCTTAGATTCTCAGAAAGTTGACATTTCAGCAGTAATTGCTTTGAAATGGATTTTGCGAAAAAGGGATTTTTACTCTTTATATTTAACTGCATAATCTAATCTCTATTGCTGATAATCTTGCATATATATATATATATATATATATATATATACCTATTGATGGTCTTGCATCGGTTAATATTTGTCGTTTTGTCGTTGTCTAATACTTAACATCATTAGCAAATAGTGCATATCTGATACTATTGGTTAACTCAAAGAAGTATGAAACTTAGTTTATTACCAAATTTAAGACGGTTTCGCAGTCGGCAGAGTTTCTACATGCAACTATGCAATTCTGTAATATTAGAACAGGACTAAACTACAACAGTACCGGTACTAGTAGCAGCTAACTGTAGACTACTACATCCCAATTTCTAGAATTTTTAAGCCAATAACAAGAGTTTATAAATGGGATAAAATATTGAAGTTACTAAAATCCTGCAGGGCAATTTTGCATCCAACTCCGAAACACTGGATAACTGCGTTTATATGTGACTTTGACAAATGGAAAAGCGTACTCAAAGTTTTGTCAAAAGCTGAGGTAACAAGTGTTTTTTAACAGCGATAAAGCCTGCCTATAATTTCACCCAGATTTTTATGATTTAGTAACAATTTGATAACTTTTAAGGCCAGCCTGTGTAACCAAAACTGAACACCAAAAACAGTGTCGAACTGGTTCACGTTCATAGCAAGGCTTACATTACATTTAGAGAGCTGAAAATGTCGAGTGAATACTGGATAACAATGAAACTGAAAGAAATTAGTTCTGGATTTGAATGTTATTTAACCTTGAATGGTATATACCTAGTTAAGTTCTTTAGAGAGATTTTTAGTGAAGTGAAGTGTAATATCTTAACAATGGACGGAGAACCAGGAATTTACAATTTACCTATTTTTGATGTTTGATAGACATTATCGAATGATAGATCCGAGCTAGAGTTAGAAGAATAAAAATAGAAGAAGAAAGTCATGTTCAACCGAAAGTCCGAAAAATTCGGACGGATTCAACGGAAGTTCAACCCCCCGACTTTTTCCGCACTAGGCTAACGCTCTGCCAACTGAGCTACGGAGGCACAGTCGTGTCAAGCTTGTCGGAGTTCGTGTACCAATGCACAATGTACCCGAGTCTGTGCAAACAAAAAAGTAAAAGACGCATCGATGACTGTACATGAAAAGAAGGCACATTTATAGATTATAAAACAGACATAATATGGGTAATGTTTTTCTACGATCATACAGATTCTTTTCTTGTCTAATTCATTCCTAATTCTTAATTCAGTTTACTCATTCATCAAACTTGCATTAGTCATGTTACAGTGTTTTGTACCATATTGAACAATGTATCAATCGATCAAAAATCAATCGGTTCCGAGCGGAAGCGAGACGAGATGTCTGATACAAAAATTGTGAGCGTGTGCTTTGGCTGGCTTCGCTAAAGAGTCAAGAAAAACTATTTATCATTTTCGATAGCGAAAGAACTTGGTGCTAACTTGATTCGGTTGGATGAAATGAAACAAAAGGATGGCACTTGGCTGGTAACGGCTACATTGAAGAGAAATAAAACCATTTTTGGATGAGTCATTTACACATGATTAAAAATAGTAAATTAAAACTCATAGAATATTTTGTAAATTTAATACTTGCTCAGAGTCTAATGAAAGTCTAGTTTTTTGAAAATACTACTTATTCTGTTCCAGTTGTATGTAAAATAACACAAAAACGGGTAATAAAAGCGCAAAAACACAGAAATGATGAAAAATGCCTTCTGAATAAGGTCAAAAGCTAATCCTAGTCAGCGTTTAGCTATCAGGATTGCATTGAGAAGAACTAAAATTGTTAACCGTTTCATTATTTAAAAATTAAACTTAAAATCTTATGATTGCACCAGCTAAATTTTCAGGTCTTTAATGAGTTTTTTCGAAAATGATAGTTTAACCAGTCCTGATAAATTTCTTCAAATTAGCATCAACTTTTACGATTCTTTTCGTTGGCATATTGAAGCCAACAACCAGGAAAACGTTTCTAATTTTAATAGTTATAAAATATTGCTTAATTCACTTCATAAAACGTATGGAATGGAAGATCCCTTTCTCTGGTTTCTCTACGTTAATGGTAACTCAATCAGTGTAATGAACAACTAAATTGTAAAAAATCGAGGATTTTCAACAGGAAGGCAGACGAAAAATGAGGCGTTTTCCCTCACAAGATTTTAATCTGTCCGCTTCACAAGCCATGTACATTTTCTGTTCGACTGTTTTTGACAAGAACGAATAAAATCCTACAGTTCCGCTTTGGCTTACCCATAGATAGACGCCAGTAATAAGCAAGCAGTGAAACAAAAATTTCTTCGTTAGGATCAGAATTCTATGCCTGTTTAGAGAAATGGGTCTCAATTTTTGATGGAAAAAGCTTAGATTTAAATCGGCAACATGCAAGAGGGGGTTCCTTGGTTATGTATTAAATTGACACCTAATTTCTACAATGCTCTTATCATTTGGATACAAAAACATCGTCAGTCAAAACTACAGCCATGCCTAGGACCCGCTGTGAAGCCAATGTTTTTATCTTTAGCAAACAGCTGCTGCCAAATAGTCAAATCAGAACTTGACTGGTCTGCAAAAATAGGTGGAATGTAAAATTTCAGAGATTGTTAGACAGAACCTAAAAAAACGAAATCCATTGCCACAATGAAAGGTTTCGCAGAATATGAGAACATTTAGGAATTTTATGCGCTTTTGTAGCTAGAACGGGCCTGTAAATTATAAGACTGCAAACGTTACGGTAGATTAAAATGTGCCGGGTACAAGTTTAGGGAGTTTTCACCCATTTTCGAGTACAAAAGGTATACTCGTAAAAGCATATTTCAAACTTGGGCAAAAAACGTTCTGTCTTCTGTTTTATTTTTGACTCATTCAAACTCATAGTCGCAGCCTAATTTGCATATTCATCTCTATAGAAAGTCTAGAAAGAAAGTAAATTAATTCTATGAAGAGTTGTGGCATGCTGTCCACTGTTCGTCCGCAGCGTTGCAGCAGAATAGAGATGAGGACAAGCCGGACTTCTCCGGCTAGAAATTTCGCCAAGCTTGAAAATTAAAATTAGTCTGACTTTGGTAATTTCATCATATTCTAGTAAAATTTCGTACAAACAGTGTCTAGCTTTTATGGCCTAGTAAAGTGAATTTTAACGTTTTATTAATCGTTTAAGGTGTGCTAGTTCCAGCACATGACTATAAATTTTACCTAATTGTCCTAATTAATTAGCCAATTAATTAATTAATTTTACCTAATGTTACCTACTGTGCCTTACTGTTTACCTTACTTGTAGACAATATAGTAAGGAGTGTAGTGATTAATGCCGAAACTAATCACAGGGAAATGACAGGGATTGGTTTTACGCAGCCTTGAAAAACGGTATAATCTCATAATCTGCAAAATTCCTGAAAATTCATCCGTTAAATTTAAATCTTTTCACTTAAGTTTTGAATTGCAAAAAATTTTCAAAATTTCCAAATTGCACCCGAAGATATTAAGTAAGTCGTAGTCAATTAATTATAGACAATAATAATTTTAATTTTAAGCTCTTAAGATTTTTATTTCTCGAATACTACAAGCAGCTACAACCTTTTTGATATCTCAAAATAAAATACTACAAAAACGCACAAACACAGAAAGGCTAGATTATACCTGGAAATTTTTTCGTGAAACCTATTAAAAATAAGAATAGCGCAATTGGAACTTAGTACGAGCTAAGATTGCATCTAACGCTGTGGTACTAGCTAGTTTAACTATGTAGCTTTCAGATGTAGCGATCAGTATAAAACTTGTTCTTCCCTTATGAAACCAAAACTATGACACGTATGTAGGAATGAAAAGTCAAGTCTTTCTAATTAAACATACCTTACACAAGCCGACTCAAGAACAATCTAGATAATACTGGCTTGGAAGGTATCAAAAAACTAAAGAAAATTTAAAAATTAGAATACGAAATTGAAACCTGGTAACAGACTTGAAATCTTTGACTGTTTTGTTAGAACAAGTTCGGAAATTTAAGTCAAATCGACCGCATTACAATTTGTCGTTGTTGTCGGTTAGGCTCTGAGTTTAAATTCTCCGACTCGGCTCGGCTCGGTTCGCCGAAATCCTCGTCTCTACTGCATAACCGGCCATCGGACTATAATGAATAAGACTTACTTCTCGAGTACTGTAAACCGAGTGCAGCACAATTGTATAAGTAGACCTGTATGCACCAGAGTCAGTCATACTCTGGGCCTGCAACTAGAACCGTTTCTCTTAAGTGCAGTTTAATCTTATTCTCAGGGGAAACTTTCAGATGCAGGAACAAGGGATTACTAAAATGCTTCTTGTATCGTCTTAATCTTAGCTTAATGCTGCAGAACTATCAGTCAAAAGCATTTAGAGTTTTCATGTGCTAATCGAAGATAGGTACAGCTAAAGGGAACGGATTTGGCTTGATGACCGTAGCTGGGGCCCCAGATTAAATCTAAGTCTTAATGATTTTATTGCGCACCCTACTGTGCATTTTCCAATTTGAAGTCTAAATTAAGGTGAAATGATGGTCAACTCTAATACACAGTTCTAATACACAATAGAAATAGAGGGGGCCCCAGCAGTGAATGTATGAAGAAAAATAATTGTAATGATGCAAATACAACTGACTTTTCATTTAAAACGAAAAGCTTGTAACTAAACTTTAAAACACAAATTAACGTAGATTGATAAACAATTATTTCTTTATCTCTAAATTGTTATAAAATTATCTTCTGTAGTGTGCCGAACTTATACCATGGAGTCAAGTCAAATTCAAAATTCAACATTTCACATTATTTCATCTTTTTTTATAACTTAATATCTTATTAATTACCGGGAACAGAAGATTTTAAAGCACCGTTGATTGAGTTCAAAGGAAATAATTTTAACTAATTTGCATTAATTAATACCTTCAAGTTTTTCCAGTTAAAGTTTGATTTTAAAAGAAAAGCCCGTTGTATTTATAACAGTTTGTTTTCTTTATGCATTCACTGCTGGGGACCCTTCTGTTTGTACTGTGCATTAGAACTGTGTATTAGAGTTGACCACTATTTGACCTTTCTATTGGACTTTAAATTGGAAACTGCACAGCAGGGAACGTAATAAAGACATTAAGACTTAGATTTAATCTGGGGGCCCCAGCTATGGTCATCAAGCCACGGATTTTAAGGACCGGAAAGCGGAATCTCATAGCTTCGGAAATTAGAAAACCGAAAATTACTGCTAAGTGCTGAACAACGGAATTTCGGAACGGAACTAATAACCGAGTGTTGAAACCTTAAAACTTGTTGAAACCTTAAAGATCTGAAAAAATTTCAACAAAATAGTGTTGAGCAGAAAAAAGTATTTTTAGAAAAGCACAAAATAGTATTTCGTCTGTAATAAAGCACATTCTGCAAAAATTTTATTTCACTGATAGAAACCTGTGTTGGAGTTGATCTCGAAGCTATTAGTTGGAAAGATTGAACACTGTCAAAAATACATGGAATCAAAATGTTATAGTCAGTAGCAGACACTTTTATGTCAATGTTTTAGACAATATTTTCGTTCGAAAACGTCAAAAATCTTAGCCAGAAATTGCGAAAATTTCCTAATAAGCCAGTAAATAGCACAAAATAAGCGAACAGTGCAAGAGGCAAAATTCCGGGTCTATCGGAGATTGTTTATTGCTCAAACTTTGCTCGAAAAAGTGGAAAACGCATTCTGCTGTTCTGTTCTTATTGTTTCACTGCAGTACTTAATTTTTTGCGACACTGCACGGGTGAACAACACGAGCAACAATTGATGAACAGAAAGTCTAACAGATCCAGAGGATAACTAAACCTGACGCTCTGGTAGAAAGAAAAAGACACAGAGTTATTGCAGATACAAGAAAAATAGGAGAGTGGGTTTTTTCCTCTACCACCATGGCCTTTCAGGAACCCTATTGACTGTTGAGGCTTTCACAGTAATGAGAAAAGTGTGCTCAGGGATCTCCTATAACTGCAGATGCACTGACAGAAGTTGCCCACCTAAACTCCTTTAGTATAGAGTCAGTCTGCTGTTGCTAACTTCAAGAGAAAGGTCTCGGCAACATTGGCTTCTTCGAAGGGAAACAGTCTGGAAAAACAAGAGTAGTCTAAAAACTGTTAAGGTGATGAGATGAAAGCCATTCGCCATCGAAAGATGGAAAGTCTCATTCCTTAGGTCACACCTGGGGCTGGGTCAAAGTTCCTTGTTTTATTCTTTGATTTCCCAACAGTATGTATGCACATAATAACTAAGAGTGTGACAAGCGGTCGTTCCTACTTACAACTTGAAAAATAAGCTAATAGAACTTTACAATCACATTACTGTTTATAAGAGTACAAAATAACTAAGAGTGGGACAAGCGTTGCTGGACTGAAGACATGATCCGCAACACAACTGCTCATCAAGACCAACCCGTACACACAAGTCCACACAAGTTTCTACCATACAGAGTATCAGAACAAGGTGGATTACTGTAGATTAGTTCAGTTACTATAGCAATTCGACTTTGTAACAAAATGTATAGGTTCGCCACTATCGCTACTCCAGTAGAAACGGTTTAGCGGCAGCCCAAACCGTAAACCCTGACTGAATTTATAAACAATGTCTGGTTGAACTTAAGTTAAACTCTAGAAAGAGGAAGTGAGGTAATCAGCTGCCCCCACAAAGAATAGATCTGAAAATGCTTGCTTAGGTATAACCTAAAATGTGTGTGTCCGTCCCGGCGATAAAAGAGCCCCATACCTATATCAGTAGTCTAGTCGTTTTGACGCGCCGTTGGCTAGACGCTTTCGGGCCGTCCCTAAAAAAGCCAGACATGTTTTTGCTGCCCTTGTCTCATTTTGATTCATGAAAAAACACTACTCACAGACAGACGCACATACGTACATCCAACATGCCTTATATCAGCGCGTGTGTGTATATGGCGGCCCATCATAAAACTAGGCGTTATTTTCTTCATTTTTCCAGCACAATTGATTGCACGAGAGAGAGAGAGAGACTAGACTAGTCTATAGGCCTTTATAAAGTAGCGACGTTGTTATGTTGGCAACACAGCTGGCAACAATTCAAAAGCCAGGAGGAATACGCAGACGGAGAAAAAAAGAAAGTCCCATAGCCTGCCTTTTCTCTCTGCACGGCTAAATTTCCCCCACTTCCCAGTAAATATCTGCAGACAAGGTTATACCTATGCTAATGTGTTGGCTTCCTCCACATAATCACTGAGGTTGGCAGTTACGTATAAATATGTTATATACAACATGTTTCGTCAATCATTTTGGTACGTACGTACGTGCGGTTCCGTCGACCTTCTAATTTTTATATTTATGATAAATCTATTCTTATTTTTAATTTATATATTTTATTTATGTAATATTTTATTAGCTAGGTTAGTGTTAAAGCAGAATATTTCAGACAGCCACCCCCTACTTAATAGTTGATTCTAAAATGATGAATACTTTGAAGCTACTACTATTCGGAAATGACTTTTTCGGGTTAGACTGTGTTCGGTGGTGGCCCCCCTCACCTCTGCTAGCCACATGTGTCCTGAAAGGTTAGAAATGCAGCCTAGGAGCTACCGTAAGACTCGAAATCTGTTGCCATGGAAACTGGCACATAAAAGACAGCTATAATGAATTTTTATGGTTTTAAATTTGGTAAATAATACCTATTTAAATTTATCTTACGTTTGATACAGGTAGCTAGGTATGCAGCAACTATTGTATGATTGTTTTAACAGGATTTTGAGTTCCGAATTTTATCAGATAGAAAGCCCAATGAGTCCGTTTCGTTTGAATAATGAACGATTTATTGGAACTGAAATCCTTAGAACTTTGCCTTTGAGTTTGACCTCTTTAGCCAGTAAATAATTTAACTTTAAATAGAAGTAATAAAAAAATAAATTCACTTAAACTTATACTTACTTTTCTTTAATCGTTAGTCAAATTAATTCAACTTTAAATTATATCTACTATTGTACACCCTCACTCCGAACCTTAATTGTGAACTTCAAAGAAACAATGAGCTACTACGTATGTAACGTGATCTGAGGTGTCCGTTTAAAATGTATAAAGTCAAAACGTCTAACGTTCATAACGTCTACCGACGAAACGTCTAAGGACAAAACATCTACTGACAAAACGTCTAAATTTTTCGAATTGTATGACCCGTTCAAAACGCCAAAAATTGTTTTGTAAAGAACGCAAACCAGATTTAGTGCAACTTTAAAGTAAAACTATTAAAATATTAAAATTAAAATTTTGACTACTTATATACTTTTACCAAATTGCGTATATAGTGAAAACGAAGAAAAACATAATACAAACAAATTTTACAAGTTTTTCAAAAATAACAAGAATCAAAGTCAGCTAAAGTTGGGAAAGTTTAGACGTTAGACACGTTAGACGTTTAGACGTGGTCTGAAGTATAGTTATTGCACTACGGAAATTGCAAGATTTCACAGAAATACTCCAGTGCTCCTGCAAAGGCAGGGACACTTTAGATAAATTTAATTACCGTGTTTCTTTGTTTCTTCTGAAATGTAATGTAGTTGTATTTTTCAGAACCTAGCGTGGTATAAAACTGTCCTAACTGAAATTATTAAATTAAAATTTTCAAAATCTGACATTTCTGTTACTTTCAACTATTTTGAGCTCTTCCATCATGTTCAATTTCGGAAAAATGTTTACTTTAGTTATTTAGTAGACGGCAGGCTAAAGCACCCTTAGATGGACTTTGGATAAGTTAGTAAAAGTTTGTTTTTGACCACTTCAAACAATTTAAGAAACATAATTAAGCTTAAAAGTTTAAAAATTTTCCTCTATTTGTGAGAGTACGTCTATAATACTATCCAATTGGAACCCAATTGAACTTTGTACCCTTGAGTTAGGAAAAGAAATTAATTGAACCCCACAAATCGAATTTGGTTTTGCTGACTTCCCGTCCTAATTTGTGCGTCATATGTGTCGCAAACCACAGCTACTTGGTATTCTTTACAGTTACAAGTTTACTGTCATGTACGTTTCATCCTTGTTTTCCCCTCTTGGGTTGGTCCTAAAATATGCACCAGAAGTAATAATTGGTTCTGCATATGACATTTCTTCTAACTCCATTTGTATTTTGCTGGATGCAAAAGTTAACTGTTAACTTCCTTGGCAACCTTCGGAGCCATCAATTGTCCTGGGAACAATTCTAGTTGACGAAGACATGTAACATATAGGTTGTCTGAATATGGAGTGAACCAAAACTAAACTAAAGCTATACGCTAGTTTACATCTATAGATATGAAAGAAAAATTTGTTTTCGAAAAAGGCTAGTTCCGGTTCTTCTTGCTGCACTTTGGGAGTTACAGTTAGCCTAAACCTTAGCATATATATTATTGGCATATTAGCAAATAATATTAACATAATTAATTAATAAATAATTCAAAAAATCTAATATTTAATTAAACATCTAAATAATTAGATATTAACGAACCCCACCGCTTATGCTTTGCCAGCTTTATACTGGGAGGGGAGCATACTTAAATAAACGTAAAAGTAAAACTTAAACGTGAAACGTAAACATAAACATAAACATAAAACTCCAAATAGATATCAGTAGTTTTCACCAAACATGAACACCATTAAATTATAAAAACTAATAATTTAAAAATGTCAGCACTCGAAAACAAATGCCCTTTGTCCCCAAATACCAGCAAGTTTTACTTGACCGAAGAGTTTCAGTGGTGATGATTGCTAACTCATCTTGAGAAGAGACTGGAGTCGCCCTTCACTATTTTTTTTCAAATGAGGAAGGACCCTATATTTTTGAGTCATCTTTATACACACACAGGGACTTCTAATGACCCCTCAAAGCCGGTATATGACTAGTCTGATCGAAGTATGTAGTAAGTGCAGTGAAGGAAAGCGCCCTCTAGCATTCTCACCAATATATAGAAGGCACGGCCGATGCATATAAAGAATTTTATGTTAATTTTATAACTAGCTACGTTAAAACGACATATGCTTTTGTAAACTTGGCAGAACAATGTAACTGCAAACAACCATTCTGAGAGAAAGCAATGAAATCGTATCTGCGTACATAACGTCTTATTAATGGCTGCAGTTACGTGCAGCTACAGGTATTAATCAAAGTGTCTAAGCGCCACATAACGTAACTACCATGATGCTTGATGGATAAAAGCAGTTAAGTAGTATAATTCTGCACAGAGTTATAACAAATTTAGATTTGTTTGATGAAAAGGTGTTACAATTCATAACAAGTAGGCCCCAAAAGGGGCAGTATTCCTTTATAGACCTTTTCTTTATTCAATTGCAAAATTGTGTTTGTAGAAAGCTCCAGGTTCTGTTAACAATTTCACTTGACTTCCCTCATCAGGGAGTTCATACCTATGCTCGCCATGCCTGGCTGAACTTGTGATGTCCAGCGCAAGCTAGTACCTGCCTACCTAATGCACCGATGTGTAGCTCCCAAGCTACACTGGTGCTCAAAAATCTGCAACCGTTTAGATTGCTGGCAGTCGAAGACTGCGCGACGGCTCTCTGTTCTGTTCCTTATATAGGTTCTAAACCTAATTTGCATAATCCAAATGCAAAAAATCTGACCTAAGCTAGCCCTGTGTTGAAGATAGGGCTTCTAAATGGAGAAATGACTCACTATGCACTAAACATATAGGTTTCCATTTTATACATTCCTGCTCCAGGAGGAATAAAAATGGTCATTGTAGACGTCATTGCAATTGTAGATTACGTCTTGATGGAGGCCGAGTGAACGATGGAGACGAAGAAAATATTAAGTTAAATTTTCTTTCTAATCTTTCTAAACTAATCTAATATTTTCCAATAATGTCTAATTTCTAATTTAAATAGCTTCTTAAATTTTCAAGATTACAAGTTTAGCCTTTCTTCTGTTAAATTTTACAGTGGCGATTTCCTGACTGGATTGTGAAATTTTGCTACACTTTTCTGCTCTGGAAAAATTATCCAACTTTGAGTAAATAATTTCGTCCGTTTCTTCGCTTGTTTGTTTCTCCGTTTCTCCGTCCATAAGTCGTCTACCGTAGTCTACTCCTCAGCCAATCAGAAACTCTGCCTGAGTGGACACTGGACAACTGAAATTTCCTGCTTCGTGTCACGTTTCCTTTCTTCGTCTCTTTGTCTCATCCTAGAGTTGAGCACTGGCCGGATTTTTTCTGCCCGGTGTCGTATAATATTTTCCCCCCGTGATATTTTTCCCCCCTATAGGGTACCCGTGATATTTTCCCCCCTTTCAGCTATAATATTTTTCCCCCCTCTAAATGAAACCCAGCCAAATGATGCAGCAAATTTAACAGGGTCAAAGCAGCAACTCTGTTGAAATGTTGGTAAGTTGCAAGTAAAATGCTGAAAACAATTTTACAAGTTAATTTTAGTTATTATTTAATTGTTTAATTAATGTTAATTTGCATGTTAAAAAGAAATTATTTTTGCACTTGTTTTAACACTGGTTAAAAAGTGTAAAAACTGGTAATTTTTGATTAGTTTGTTAATAATTGTTTTTTTAATAAATTAATTTTGCAACTATTAATAACTGTAAAAATGGTTTTAAAATTCTTGCTTTTCTTATTATTTGGAAATCTAACTTTTACAGTTTTTACGAGTTGTAAAATTTTGGATCTTTAACATTCTTTTTACCGTTTTTACAAAAGTTTTGTAAAATCAGCAACGCGTTTTTAATATTTTAATGCATTTTTTACAGCGCTGTTTCTTATTTTTCACACTTGTCACCGTTGAATATTCATTAAATTTCCCGCACCGTAAATTATAAATAACTGTTGCTTTTAATAAGGCTGTATCCTTGAAACTTCTGAGTTTTGAAGATGGAATATTTTGATCCTTCCAGCCAAAAAATATATATAGCTTTCTATTTGTTCCGAGCCAAACTGAAATTTTATTTTTAGTTTATTTTTTTCTAGGTGTTTTCAAACACTGTTAATTACATCACAGGATGATCTTTAAAAATTTAAAAATTTTCTCCAAGTAAATTTAAATAAAAAATAATAAGTTAAAACAAGTGCAAAAATAATTTCTTTTTAACATGCAAATTAACATTAATTAAACAATTAAATAATAACTAAAATTAACTTGTAAAATTGTTTTCAGCATTTTACTTGCAACTTACCAACATTTCAACAGAGTTGCTGCTTTGACCCTGTTAAATTTGCTGCATCATTTGGCTGGGTTTCATTTAGAGGGGGGAAAATATTATAGCTGAAAGGGGGGGGGGGAATATCACGGGGGGAAAAATATTATACCCTATAGGGGGGAAAAATATCACGGGGGGAAAAATATTATACGACACCGGCCCGCTCCAAAGTCTTACTCGGTCCGGTTCGGCCTGCTGGCAAACTTTTTCGGCCCGGCCCGCGGGTTAGGCTGGGCCGGGCCGGGCCGACGTCCGACGTGCTCATTTCTGTCTCACCCCGCTTCTCCTTTGCTTCTCTAATTCGCTCCGTCGGAGCATGAACCGGCCTTTAGGTACATTCGCATAGCTAGGTACTGACTTAAAATTTATTTTCAGAACTGGAAATGTACTTTGTCTTAATACAATTAGGTAATTTTTAATTAGCCAAATATAATAAAATCAGCAGTCACAACTTAAACTAAGCTTTTTCACTGTTGCCTCAGCAGGAAGTTAGCATACTGTTTAGCAAAGTATGTGACTCACTAGAAACATTGGTGGCATTTGCCTGAAGCTGGTAGTCTCCAAATCCAAAACTGTCCAACAAAGAATTCTTCCACGAGTTAACGAGAAAGAGTGAGACTTAAAAACCTATCCTATTGTAGCTTTTTGTAGACTCCTAGCAACACCTCATTTTCACTTCAGATGTTAACACTTTATTAGTTATTCAGAGCTTCTGGAGTCCTAACAAAAAGATCTATTGTACTCTAGGTGTGGCGTCAACAATAATGTTAGTCTTAAGCATCAAAACACCTACAGTATGTATCGTAACTCAGGTAGCAGCACGTAAAGTACTGGTAATCTACAACTGACAAAAGTATGTACCATATTAAGTAAGTTATAACTTACATCCAAGCCGGATGAAACTTTCTAACAGGATGGATTCGTGTTTGCTACAATTACACTCCTGTACCAAAGATACTGTAAGCTTCTGTAGCGCTTGTAGGAGCAGAAAAGCACTCAAAATTGTACTAGAAATGTTTATGCTTCTTGTCCAAACGGAGATTTTCTTATAAACGGCAAGGAAGCCCTAATGCTTAATCTTTTTTCTAATGCTAATTCTGGAAAAACTTTTCTTTTGATTAAAGACAATTAAATTCAATACTTCAGTTTATCCCTCTTTCTTTCTGCTGTAAAATCATCTGCAGTAGGGATTCAGATTTAATATCTAGTCTCGGGCCCATTAAAATATCTGCGAAATCCTAAATATTTTCTACACCCACGGTCAGGAAAACTAAATGAAGCACTTCTGATATAGCTTATAAACAATATTATTAAAATTTTCCGTTCCTGTTTATAATTTCATTTTTATATCTGTAGGTATTAATAAAATTTTACTGAGCAAACGGGTGGGTGAAAATGATAGCAAGTATCAATTATGAAAAGACGGAACTTTTTTGGATCAAATTATTGCCAGTAGGTAGGATAGATAACTTTCTTACAATAGGATCCCTTACAGTAATCATAACAGTTTGGAACTTATTTTTATCTTGAAGTCATATAGAGTCGTTTCCTGAAAGTGCACTTATCCCAAGATAAATTTGAGAGGGCTTGCATCTTGAACCCAAATGTTCGAAGGGGCTTGTTTTGTTCTATAAACATATGTAAATTCATATTTTATATAAAATAGAAAGATTTTATTGTTTTAGAAAACGCATTCAGAATTTTGTTGTTTTTGTAATTTCGTTGTGAAAACCTGTTTCTCCGGCTACGCTTGCTTATCCCTTGCCCAGCTTTTCTACCTTTTGCCCCCTGACGATGGCAGGGCACGTGTGTTGTCATGGCTTGTACCACATAAATTGAACCTAAACTTATGATTGAAAGCATATTATCACATTAGTCTAAGTGATAGTAGTACAAAAGCATGCTAACCTAATATGTGTGATACCCCTACTATGCTCGCCTGGGTTCCGGGGGAGGGTGTACTCCGACTTCAACGCTGGCAAATCCCTGGAAACTTCAGAAATTTTGAGGAAGTCTACCATGAACTTTGCAAAAATTGCCAAAAATTAGCAGAAGGATTTTAGTGAATTTTAGTGAAAATCTTTGTAAAAAGCGCCAATTAGCATAGAAATGTAGAATTCTGGTAAAAATCGCTAAGTGATCTATCCTCACGTCTATCCGCTATTCGGTTCCCCTTATTTCTGTTGTCCTATGATCGTCCTAGCAGTAAGAGTTAAGAGTCCTATGTATATAAGAAGTGAAGCTCCGAGGCCTCCGCGCCAATCTGGCGCAAATTTTTGTTTCCCTTCCTGACACCGTTAATAATAATAATAATAATAATAAAAGTAAAAGTTTATCCGTTATTAATATAATTATTAATTCGTCATAATTACTTGCAATAATACTAGTATAATAATAATAACATCAGCAATAATAATTATAATAATTTGCATCACCCTCCCTTATCCTGCTTCTAATATATTTAATATTAAAGAATTATTAACTTTTATTAAATACCACTACCTAGAGCAGATATCAGTATGAAACTCTGGATGTTTCCCATTATCCCCCCCACAGCTTAATCGAATCCAAAGAAGCACAATTTGACGGATTGAGTTAAATTTGGTAGGGATTGCTTGACTTCGTACCTGCTGATTTCAAAAATACAAAAATTTTACAATTTTTAAAAAGTTTTAAAATTTTAAAGCTTTTTTTGCATTTTCGAAATTAGGAGTTCTGAAAACCTAACTCTACCAAATTTCAACTCAATCCGTCAAATTTCATACTTCTTCGGATTCGATTCAGCTGTAGGGGGATAATGGGAAAGACCCGCAACTCTTACAGTATCATGCGCTAAACACGCTAAGCATGCTCGGTTTTGTTAACTTGGATTTGGGTCCCGTCCGAAAGCTTCGCGCTTTTAGCAAACTTTTGTAGCATGAAGCTTTTCATAATTCACCTATAATGCAATGATTCTTACACAATTGCTACATAGTTATGGAATTAATTTTAATTGCATTAACTAATTAAAGCTGTAATTAATTAATAGCATTAATAATACCTGTGGTGAGCATTAAGCTATGTAGTGACGTGAGCAAATCAGTGGGCAGACACGCATTTATATGAAAGCATGCAATTAGTGCAAACTGGGACCCAGTAACTTTCGGAGGAGGTCCCATGTTAACCAAACGAGCATGCTTGGCATGTTTAGTATATACATTGCTGGGATATTTTCAGGATAACCCCCCCCCCCAGGCCCAGATTCCGCAAAACTTGACCAAATGAGCTGAAATTTGGAATGGGTATGTTTTTAACCACGCTGAGTTCAAATATCGCAAAATATTTCGATTTCGCGAAATTCGATTTTTTCGATTCGTAAGGGGGGACCAAGGGGAATCGAAAAATTTTTTGTCTTCGATTTTGCTGAAAAGTTGTATTCAGGGGTTTTCGGGATCGCAGAACACGAATCTGAAATCCGTTTTTCGATTCAACTTTTCGTTAGCTTAGTATAAGCTAAATTTTAAGCTTAAGATGTAAGCTTATACTGAGCTGACGAAAAGCTGAATCGAAGAACGGATTTCGGATTCGTGTTCTGCGACCCTGAAAACCCCTGAATACAACTGTTCAGCAAAATCGAAGGCAAAAAATTTTCGGTTCCCCTTGGTCCCCCCCTTACGAATCGAAAAAATCGAATTTCGCGAAATCGAAAAATTTTGCGATATTTGAACTCAGCGAGATCGAAAACATACCCATACCAAATTTCAGCTCATTTGGTCAAGTTTTGCGGAATCTGGGCCTGGGGGTTTATCCTGAAAAGATCCCATTGTTGTGCAATAGCATCATGCGCTTATTCCATTATGCGCATCAGTGTTTGAGGCAGATCGGGGTTTCACCCGCCGGTCGGCCACCGGCCTGCAGCAGTTTGCAGTGCAGCTGTTATGACTGCTAAATTCTGCTAAGCTCTGTTCGACCGCTCTATTCAAATGAGTCCTGCGTCGTGTGTAATTCGTCGGCGGCCATGCCTTTCAACCGGGTGATAGGGGAGGTTATGCAAATAGAATTATACAACTCACTACAACCCACAACCCTTTTCCTATGTTAATTGCGTGCGTACATATAGCTGAGTGCACTATACAGAAAGCTTTGTTGCTATAGCTAAGTTATTTATCTGCAAGGAGCACGCTGGGGGACCCTGACCTAAACTAATGCTGCTCCATGCAGTGCCTGCCTAGCGCAGTAGTGTGTGGAGCTGACCTCCAACCTAGACAAAAGGGCCTCCCAGCCGCGACAATTTACTGCCAAGTTTCCTTAAAAATTGCTTAACTTATGTTCTCAGCTGCAGCATCATAGTTGAGTGGCAAGCTTCATTCGTTGCTTGTTTCGTTGTATGAGTGCTTTACAACACGACATTGCTTGCATTCAGAGATTTAAGCAGCGTCGCAAGGGAAACCCTCGTCGTGGCACTCGTGCCACACACTCGAAGCTTCCCGCACGGCGTGCGTATAGCGTGCTGCGTGCTTCCCGCACGGCGTGCTCTGAATGCACGCAGAGCCGTGCTATAAAGTATATTTAACGTATAGTTTAAGTCGTCTCAGAATCAACCCTTGTGCCTAAAAATAATCAATTGATTTTGTACTATGAAAGTTAAATAGTTTAGTTTGAAAGTTTAGTTGTTTAAGTTCAAAATCAAATTTGAAAGTTTAGGTTGTACTTTGCCCAACTTTGACGATTTGTAAATTTTTTGGGTGCAGCGGAGACCCTAAAACGGTGGATTCCAAAATGTAGAGAAATTAATTCTTTATCAATTAGTAAATGTTGATGAGACTGTCTAGGTACTCTCAGTGATGGCAGGCGAAAATGTAAAAACCGGTCTTTTGTAAACTTTAGTCCTGAGCGAGTTCGAGCATTAAAGGGTTAAGCTTGTTGTAAATTTTAAACTTCTGATTTTGGTTTGTATCCCGGCAGGCGTTGGGCGGGCCGGCGGCCGGCTTAGACCGACCGGCCTAAGACACTGATGCGCATACACTTGCTAATTGCTTATGTTAACTAATGCCAACACTGACACACTACTAATATAAGACTAATACATTAATACCATCACTATTGCTGATGCTCATACATTTAGATTATCTTGCATCCATGAAGGCAATGATTTTGATCACTGCCACGAGGCTATACTTAGGTCTCGCAAAGTCAAAGCTTGGTCGAGTGATAGAAGGGTAAACTCATGCAACTCAGAAGCCAACAAAGTAGTTTATGATTACAAAAGGTAGAAAATGATTGCTACAATAGTGAGAGCGAAACCTGTAGGCGAATGTTCTAGAAGCTTCGTTACAGTAAGCCAATTGTTACAGTAAAGCTTGACTTTGACATGAAAACCTTCAAGGCGCTGTGCGAAAATCTGATTTAATTTGGATTAGACACCAGGTTTCACTTCAGGTCGACGTTAAGCTAAACCTTTTAAGCTTGACGTGGCGCTTCAAGACCCGAATTTAATTAGGTCAAGTCGAAGTAGGTTGTAAAGCGCTGTGACCCTGACGAAGACAGTGAACTGAAGCCTTTTTGGGAAAGAGTACAGTAGAGTAGAGTTAAGATTAACTCCCTCAACTGCTCTAATTCTACTCAAGCTTTAACATCACCTCTTTTAACTGTTTCATGAAAAGGATCGAGTTAAACTTGGCTCGTTTAACTCCGCTTAACCCTTCCACGAAAGTACCCAAAGAACAAGAGAGGGTGGGACAGGGATGGGCACCAATTTTAGTCGGACCCAAACCCAGATAAATGGCATACTACTGGGCTTTTCATCAATAGGACTTCCCTGAAATTGGTTACTAAATTTAGCCTACACAGCATTGGTTTAGCTAAGCTACAGTTACAAAGTCTTTTTGTACTAAAAACTAACTTACGTAGGATGGCTGTACATCCAATTAACAGTGCTCTAGACGAGTGAGATAGAGAGAGGGAGATACGGTTCGTTTGAATAAAAAGTTCTACAGGATTGCAGTAACCCTAAGAGAAGCCTACATACGCAGTGCCTACAAAAGAGATGAGTTTGTTACTACAGACCAGTCAATCAACGTTTCCTAGCTACTTTTCGACGTTTCTGAACTGAAACAACAGGGAGACAGTTCTTTATTGCCCAGGCCGGGTCAATTATCTAATGAAAAAGCTATCTGTCGCCAGGACTGAAAGCATTGGCTTTAAAAAATCGCTCTCGGTGCACAGCTCGGGCAACAGTCACACTGAAATGAAACTATTAAACCTATAGTGTCTAGTTAAGCTGCTTGCTACCCATGGATTCTAGTTATCAATCTTTAAACCGTGGTAATCATAAAGGGGAAAGCTGAAAGAAAGAATGAAAATTCCGACAAAATTTAGGCAAATACGTACGTAGATATTTCGCTAAACAAAGCATTTGGAACTGTGGATCTTGTGATTTGAATTGACTGTATGGGAACGAGTAAAGAGTAAAGACACCACACACAGTTTGAGTTTGAATTCAATCTCAAACATGGTTCCATTATGCTCTCAGTACGTGATCTGAAGCGAAGGTTACTGAGTTGGATTCTCAGGTCAGGCCAGAAGCTTTTGCGTCGGACTTTCTGTACTGACATCTTTCTTTCTTTCTTTGGTCAATTCTTTTTGTACATACAGACTTTCTTTCTTTCTTTCGAATCGTCCGTCTACAGTAAAATCTGGCTATGTCATACGAATATTAGTTACTAATTTATTTCATTCTTCCATATCCAGACAAAGCATTTTCTATTTGTAGCGAATTCTGTACAATGCCGATACAATCCTACAGCATTGACCATTTCCTATTTCCAGGGTACTGTAAGGAAAGTATAGGAAAGATTGATAAGCCTGCTATGGAAGTTCAGCTGATTGCTCGGTCATGGCGTGTAATCATACCTGTCAGGCATAGGTTAACAACGGTACAAGGTATGGTACAAGCACCCTCAAAATCTTGGTTCAAGGTACAAGCTCCCTCAGAATTTTCTTGGGACAAGCCCCCAGGATCCGACCCTGTGTTAATGTATGCTGTCAGGGCAAACCGTTCACTTTCAATGCAGATTAATGCAGAACTTCTAAGGTTCTCTGTCGTTTTAGGATTATGATCTAGTGGTACTCGTTACCCCTTGATCTTCTTGGCACAGCGCTACAGCAATTATTCAGCGACAGTTGGCATTTGAAAGCAGAATCTGAAGGATTTAAAACCATAGTTCCTGTAATCGCTCGTTGTAGAGTGCGTAACTGCACTATCATCATTAAGAAGAAGAGTACTAAGCCACTAGAAGGCCTCTCTTCATTGCATTGTGTAGCGGTACTCCGACGACAATTTGTTTTGAAGGTTTCCCCGTTTGGTAAAGGACGGCATTGCCAAAAACAAATCAAATTTCAGAATCCCCTATCCCGTTTTTCCCGTTTGGGAGATGGTCTAGCAAAGAGGGTTACCCTACGGTAGCTTCAGCTTAGTTCCAAAAAAGGACCACCCTGTCAAGGGGGTTGCCAAAAGTTGTCCCCGTTTGGGGGGGTCGCCAATTGGGTTCAGCCAAATTTAACTTGTCTTAGCGCGGCGATATATTAGGTATGTTCAGTCTCTATAATCAACTATATAATCTGTATTCCTCTAATCTTTCTCCAAAGTTACAGAATTCCTAGAAAATCTACTTTATCTGCATTGTCTAAGGATGCAAGGAAACACTAAAACATAATCTTTAGGTGACATTTAACCACACGATTTCATTATAATATCATAATCTCTTATCTTAAGCTCAACGCTTGTGATATGACTCTGTCTAGCGTACCAGGTAAATTATGAGAGTCTAGAAAGCTTACAGCCTTTATGAGCCAATTTATCCAGTTGACGCCTCTAGACTGAAGTTATCTGTAAAAGGCAATCACCGAGATCTCTCAGAGTTTCTAAGTTCAACTTAAGGTTGACTCTGAAGGGGGGAAGTCGCTCTGTCTGCCTGTCTAGAAGCCAGACGACTAAAAAATAAGCCCTACTGTCTTGAGACAGGGCAGAAAAGCCGGCTTTTACCTAATGTTGCCAAGTCTGCTTGTCTAGTCTTGCCTATGTCACACTTTTTATGGGACTCCGGGACAGAGACAAGACTGTGTCTAGATTTTTTGCCCCCTTCAGAAAAATATTGTGTCTGGACATAAAAACAAAATGTAGCGCCGCGCCGAGTCTGATTGAAAATGTTCGCAGACAAATGAGATGAGATAGTACGTAAGTAGATACAATTTGCAGCTTCTTGAACCCCCCTAAACCGTCTAGACTCCCAGACTTTCCGGCCAGAGAATTAAGGGGGGAGGGTTTGAAAAATTAGCTATGAACTTGTTTTTTAACCCCTAGACCTCTTCTGACGCAAAATTTCCTATTTTCACTTCTGTTTGTCAGAGTCAGCCGCAAAGCTCGATTCTTGCAGCTGTTCAGTTCAGCTGAAAAAAGTGAATTAAATTAGGGAAAGATTGCGGAAAAAAGATTGCTTTTGGCTAGACTGAAATTATGACAGTTGAATTGAAATAGTTTTTCACCATTAACCGGAAGATAATTGGTGGAACGGTGTCGAAAAAAATTAAAAAACAAAACGTTTCTGTTATTTGATTAACTATTCTGAAATAGCATTTGACAACTTGATAACCGACCAAAAAATTTCAGCAATATGAATGCTTAAATGAGTTTTCATAAAGAAACAACTGATGAAACGAAAAGATTTTTTGTTAAGCTTGCTACAGAGGAAAAGTAAACACCAATGCATTTATGTTTGTTATGTCGAGATATTGGCCAACGGCCAATTGTTCTGTCATTTTCGACATTCTCAAATACAATGCTGTTCATGTGTTACATATGTCGTAGTCAGAAACTGTTTCAACCCAGTTTTAAAAAATCTAAGTCGAGCACTTTCGGTTAATTTATAATTTGAATTTATTTTTTTCAAATACTATATTCGTTGAAAATTTGGCACCAATTGCAGCAACTAAAAAATTAGTTAATAATTTTTAACTGCCTAGATTCTAATCGAACTTGACCCTGTACCAATCTTTCCTGATTACTGGATCATTAGATCAGTCCCGTAGATTTTTCTCACTGAAATTTTCACCATCCCCATGTTTAACAGACCTCGACTTTGAGGTAGCTGGAATAACTCAACACCTGTAAGAGGTCTGACTTTAAATAGTTAAACAGCTAAAGTATTCTGCTTGACCGAAGAATACGTAAAAAATGAGCTGTCTGTAAATAATGTCGTAAATAATCTCGTAAATAATGTCTTAAAAACTTAAAATAATGTCGTAAATAATCTCGTAAATAATGTCTTAAAAACCAAAAATGGCACCGCCACAGCCATAACGATTAAATCATTAAGCATCATGACTAAAATACCTTAAACTTGTGATGCTTACTTTAAATTGAAGCTTAATTACATAAACTTAAACTGTGTAAACTAAGTAAACTGTAAAAGCAAGTTGAAACGGAAGTCTAGGTACTTTTCATTGTTTCCTACAGTACTCTTCATGACGAATTTTCACAAGCAACTAGCAAATATATACGGTATGTTCAGCATACTGTTTTAGAGCTCATTTTGATTAGCTCAGAGATCGACTTGCTTTACCTATAAAACTGAAGCTTAAAAAATCCAGGCTCAGCTTGTCAGTAAGAGTCAGTTAAAATTAAGAATATATTATCTGCATTAAAAAGTGACAATAAAGCAACAGAACCTCTTTGATTTGATTGACAGTTCTACAGTAACTCTTCTACCTACACGTTATGACACACGAATCTTGCATTTAGCTCAAAGGCTCACTAATCTCTCATTGTAATAACAATTTTTCGTTTCTGGTTGACTGAACACAAAAACCATCTGCCTACCCTCAGCGCTTGTCTAAAAAATTAAGTCAAAGCTATGAGTTCACCATTAGCAAAATTAATACTGTTAGGTAGGTACCAGTCTTTTTTCGTCCCTCAATATATGATATATTTTTCCTGATGTTTGACTATATGTTTCAATGCAATAATGATAGCATGCGTATGTTATATATTAGATTTAACTTATATCATAGCTAACTTGTTAACCTAATATCAACTGCAGAAATCACTTATAACAAAAATAAAGTTCTGGAACAATCCAGTTACATGGATGGGGGAAGCAACCTTTGAAAACTAAAACCTACAAGAGTACATAATGATAAGAGTATGTCGTATAGTTACGTTAAAGCAGGTATACCTAGGTGTACGCGTGCTATCGAAGCTAAAACAAACGTGCTGGCATCCCGCCTCGGCAAAGCTGACCCTAGGAACCAGGACATCCCGCATATTAGCACCATGTCAAAACAGGAACACGATCAGTTACAACATACTAAAGCTTGAAAACATGCAGTTTATATGTTGTGTAGTTTATATGTTATGTACATAGTTTATATTTGTTTCGGGCTTAATGCTTTCTATTAGAATACCGAAAAATGGTGATTTTCTAGTCCCCGACTCAAGCAGACGCGTGTCGACATGCGTCTGTAAGCGTGAATCCGCTAGAGTTTCTTTAACTACTTACTAAAACGACATGTTACATTCCGAGGCGTCGATGTGCGTCTCTATGCGTTAGCGACTATGAAGGCACCTTTAGCTTTGTTCCTGTTATCGGCAGGAGCCATTAGACAAAAGAGAAACATGTCTTGTGGTATACTCTTGTTATTATGAGTTGCGACTTTTCATTGGTACACTCAGACAGTTTAAGTTGCAAATTTAGTATATACGTATGTACGTAATTGAATTATAGACTTACTGTAGTGCAAAAATGTGGATCTAACCGAAAACAGCACCAAAAAACAATGCAACAGTCCTTGATTATCAAGTCTGGAAGAAACATAAAAAGCTACCTTGGTGCCACTTAAGCGAAATATCAGAGCCGGTTTTGAGCTGAGCAATAAAATACCTCAAATGTGGTACAGACGAAAAGCATAGTTATCCTCGATTTTTACCAAACAATAATTCTGTGACTGGTTTTTATGCAGACATTCAAGCTGTTACCCCATTAATCCCAATCTTGTTTCTATCAAACATTGCTGGAATGCAACAATATCAAAAATTCCTCAAAACTACCTCAAAATCTGTCATGTATTTTTGCGACTGAAGTCATTGTAATACAAAATAAAGGAATTCCATCAGATCCAATAAAATGTATGTAAAGCTTAATCTAATGTTCTAGCACCAAGTAGCAAAAAGGAACATAATGTATTCGCTCAACGGTCAGCATTTATATTCCTCATATAATGCATATCCTATCATATCCTATCATATCCTATCCTATCATATCCTACCAACTATTAAATCACATAAGCGTCAAAAACGCCTTCATAGACTGTTTAGAAAAAGGCCTACTTTAGCAAATAAAACAAAGTGGGAGACTGCAGCAAGATACTCACGTGGTTTGAAACGTAAAGATCTTTATAATTTTGAAGCTAAAATTTTGCAATCAAAGAACGAAAAGAAATTCTGGTCGTATGTTAAATCAAGTCTGTCGCCAAAATTAGAAATTCCCGTTATTAAGAGGGATGATTCTAGTATAATTGTTGAGGATGATGCTAAAGCTAACGCGTTTAATGACTATTTTGCTTCAGTATATTCTGTTGATGATAGTGTAAATATTAACTTTGCTCCGCGTACTCACGAGAGCCTTAGCAACTGTAACTTTAGCAGTGCAAATGTTTTACGCCATCTTCAAAAAATGAAACCAAAGTTTAGTTGTGGACCGGATGGCATTCCGCAATGGTTTTTAATTACGTTTGCTGAATTTGTAGCATATCCCCTTTCTCAAATTTTCCAATGTTCTTTTGAAACGTCTACTTTGCCAGATGAATGGAAATTGGCTAAATTGACACCGGTGTTCAAAAAAGGTGTTAAACATAATTTAAAAAATTACCGTCCTATTAGCTTGCTTTGTTCCAGTGCTAAAACTATGGAATCTATAGTTGATGAAACTTTCATGGAATTTATCGAATCCCACAAGTTAATCTCTAGTAGCCAACACGGCTTTAGATCAAAAAGATCTACTATAAGTCAGTTGTTGCAAACCCTTAATGACTGGACAAAAGCTTTAGATAGTATGAAGTGGTTAGACGTTCTATATCTGGACATTGCTAAAGCTTTTGACTCAGTATCGCATTCTATTTTGTTAAAAAAATTGCAAGGCTACGGTATTCGAGGTAAAATGTATAAGTGGTTTCAAAATTACTTGTTAAATCGGAAGCAGTATGTGCAGATAGGTAACTCTCAATCTGAAATTACAAGTGTAACTTCCGGAGTTCCGCAAGGCAGTATACTTGGGCCTCATCTTTTCTTGATTTTTATGAATGATATTGAAGATTGTCTTCAATATATGGTTGCAAAAATTTTTGCAGATGATTCAAAATTTTATCTAGTTCGAAATTCTACACAAAACTGGATTCAATGTCAGGCTGACATAGACAGCATCGCTGAATGGAGTACCGAAAATAAGTTAAAAGTTGCTTTTGAAAAGTGTAATATGTTATACCTAGGGCATGGAAACGATTGTAACTCTTACTGGTTTAATGGTCATCTTATAAATAGTATGAGTGAGGTTAGAGACTTAGGAATAATTATGTCCAATAATCTCAAATTTTCTAATCATATTGCATGTATTGCTAAAATTGGGTTCAAAATGGTAAATCTGATTTACAGGAATTTTCATTGTAGATCCATTCCTTTTCTAGTTAAACTATATATCGCTTTTGTTAGGTCTAAATTAGAATACGGTAGTGAAATATGGAATCCTTATTTGAATAAGGATATTTATATGCTTGAACGGGTTCAAAAATTGTTCACCAGGCGTTTGCCTGGGTTAAGGAATCTAAGTTATGAGCAGCGTCTTATTCACTTAAAGTTACCTACGCTTGAAACTAGACGAATACATAAGGATTTGATTTTAGTATACAAAATATTTAATAATTTAGTGGATCTAAGATTTGATGAATTTTTCAGTATATGCAATGTACCAGGAACCAGGGGTCACCCGCTCAAACTACAAACTACGTATGCTCGATTAGACATAAGAAAAAACTTTTTCAATTCGAGAGTTGTTAAATTTTGGAACTGCTTGCCTGCGGAAATTGCTTTGAGTCCATCCTTATACAGTTTTAAAAGAAATATAGCCTTAATTGAATTCTCTGTCGAATCAGGTGGTCGGCTATCAGTAGTCGACAATCGGCCCAACTCGACCATCGTTGGTCAACCTTGTTAGTTGTCTCTTGTATTCGTGGAGAAATGTAACCTTGACTTTTGTTTTAAATGTTTACAAGTTTACGTGAATTAATCGTATGTATTAATGGTATTCTGTTGACTGGCATTAAATTACTACTACTAAAAAAGAGTACATAATAACCAAGAGTGTGGCAAGACTGATCATGACGACATGATCTGCGAAACAGAGGCGGATCTTTCACTACCGAGTACCCAATGATCATACGAGTGTGTTTGGGGACGATAGAACTCAACCTCCACCCCAAAACCGGTCTTTTCCATGTTTTTGTAAATGAATGTTAAGAGTTGTTTAGAAATTCCAGGTTCTATCAATACATTATCTCACCCGGGCACGGGCAAGTAAGAACTTAGCATTATTTGGAATGGTATTATTGGGAAATGGTAAATATAATAAACACTACAGAAGGGTATATATATGATAACTGAATTTCATAAATAAAGATCGACTTTAGCTTTAGCAAAATCTAAATCTTGTGAGGGACCTCCTCTAGAATGGACGTGGAAGAACTCGGTCCTAGCGACAAGACAACGGCAGTCCCCAAGTCCGGGTAAATCACCCAAGTCAACTCTGAGGAACACTCTTCCTACAGTCTTAATAATAGTCTTGAGCTACAGATACAGCAGCCTTAAAATAACTACATCCGTTAGCACGAATGTCAGCTCACTGATACGCTGACAAGCCTAAGGACTACGGTAGATTACGGTTATTTCAATAAAATTATGCAAAACTACCAAAACTAAAACTAGAGCCTACTAAAGTGTAAATAAATACTGATTGCTAGCGTTTTGGCGAAAATTGTGCACGGCGAACATTTTTCGGTTCAATCACACAAAAAAGCTGAGCCAGTGAAATTTTTTTGAAAAATAAAAAACCACTGTCTCAGAAAACACAGTAGTCATTTCTATGGGCCCAGTAAATTGTTAGTAACAATTATTTTCACAAAAAATGAGAAAAAATCATTTCCTCAATTCTGTTTTTTTAAAATTTCCTGGACAACCCTAACGTTTGCCATAAAAAATGTAGCAAAAACCTGTTCAGTTGAAGGGGGAAAACATGGCAGATGCCCAAACGCATACATCAAACCTACCCCCATTTCAGTCAAAACAATTTCCCTATAGAGCCCTAAAAATTCTAACAACTTCTAGCTATTTTCCCAAAATAAAATTCTTTCCTGCCCGCCTCTGCTGGAAATTGGCTGCTGGTGCTGGAAACTGCTGATTGAAATGCACTTGGTTTCTAACACGACAAATTGGATCCTCTTTAACTGTATTGAACCATTTCTGTCAATAACATTTGAAGTTCAAAGCTTCCAAACTGATTTGGAGTGGGAATACATTTACAGCTAGTGTTCCGCTTTAATGCAGTGTTTTTGTAAGATTCACAGCCGAAGCCAGGAGTGACAACTAGAATGCTGACTACCTTTGTGGAATGGGGATTTGCCCCAGGAATTACGCCAGAACACAACATCCTGTAACCTTCGAACCTTATAGTAGTACCCAAGATTTACCAATCAATTAAGGATGAACAGCTGGGTTGACTAGAGCCCACGTTGAACCCATATATGCTCAGTCCCTTGCTCAAGAAAGCACTGAAAGCGTTGTGGCAACGGGATTCGAAGTCGGACGTCTTAGATACAGAGAGATTTGCATTTAGGTGGTTTCTAGGTGTTTATGTATCCCGTATTTATGTCATGTATGGAAGCTTCAAGCAAGTATAAACGTTTATGTATTGAACTGTATACTAGTGATGTGGATCGGATCGGTAAAATCGATCCGATCCGCGATCCGGAGGTCGGATCGGATCGGATCGGATCGGATCGGTAGGCCTGCTGGATCGGTCCGGATCGGATCGCTTGAGTCAGGCGGATCGGCGATCCGACTTGTTACCCAACATCACATAAAATTAAACCGTACCCAACGCATATTTGTGACTGAATTTGACTTCGATCACTGCATTGTTTGCTGCTTACGTTGTTAGTCCAATATTTTCCTTCTACCAACCAAACTTGTTTTTGGCTTTGAGTCTCTCAAGCTTAGCATTCAGTAGGTAACAACTTATTCAGGAATGTAATACTTTTACATACTATATATAATATTATGCAATGCATCTGGCATCTGGCATCAAAGCGCAGCAGTAAGACCCGCTGTTAGTATGCTGCTATGAAAACTGAATTAATGAAACGAATGAATGAATTAAGTAAATTATGTAATGAATCAATGCACAATTCTCTGCAATTAATGTTGCTTAGTGTTGTCAGAATTTCGGAGTGAAGTTTTGTGGTTGAACCCGTTGTGGCTTTATTCCAAAACCCGAAGGAGTTAAACTCAGTGTTCATACAAAATTTACTTCCCGCAATGTTTTTAAAAGCTTTTAGTCTGTTTTCGCTGTACAAGCTTCAGATTCAGTTTCCGAGAAAAAATGTGAGTTTGATCGGCGATCCAAAAAATTACAACTTCAATTTCGGTGTCTAGAACATCAAGTTAATAAATTTACTTCAAATTGGAATTAAATATAAAAATTGTGGTTTTAACTGATATGTTAAATTCGTATTGTCTTAAATTGGTAATATTAAATTTGCATGTTGGTAAGCAGGCCGCGATCATCATCGGCCTCACTATTTTGAGTAATTTTACTTCTTTTGCTTAATCTATACAATTTAAACAATTGCACTTTAGTATTTCGGAATGATAAAATGAAGAAATTTTAGTGAAACTAGTGTGTAAAAGTAAGATATGTTTGACAAGGCAAAAACCTACTTTAAATCTAGTTCCATTTAGCTTTTTGAAGAAATCATTTCGGATCGCCGGATCGGATCGGATCGACCGATCCAGGACCTGGATTGGATCGGATCGGATCGGATCGATGAATAATTTTGCTGGATCGGATCGGTTAAATTTTCAGCTGCCGATCCGATCCGATCCACATCACTACTGTATACTAAGTCAATGTTACTCAGTACGATGGATAACAAATGCCAATCAACCACTACCATGCGCTACAGACACATTCATACAAGTTAGGTGCATTCAGTCGCTGACCACTCTGCCAGACTGATACTAGTATTAGCCACTCGTTCGTCACAGATGTAACATACTGTCAGTGTTATGTGGTCTACTACTGCAGATTGGGTAAACAGTAAGATATGAACCATAGCTAATCAAAAGCTTCCAGGAGCGGGCCAGACCAGTGCTTGGCCTTTCAAAATTTATAACCTGAAGCTTAAAGTTTTAACATTTAGAGTCGCTAAATAATTTTAATTAACACTAAGGCAAGGTTCCAATGGTCAATGGTCAGTTTTTTGGATTCAAATAGTCATTATTCTCCCTGTGTAGTAGTAATTAGATCTCATGCAATTCTGGTTTCATCGTTTAGGGTTCACTAGCTAATCACTAGATAAAACTAGCCAAGCTAGACATAACTTTTCCAGCTTGAGTGCTGGATTTTGACAGCTACAGTTTCGAAGGGTACAGTTAGCGATACTTAAGCTTATGAATTTGACAGTGACTGGAATATCAACTTCTTTATCTACAGTTTTGACTTAAATCCATTGCAACTGTCAAGGCAGATTAGAACTGGCACATCTGGCAATTCTGAGTTGCTGACATTTGCAATGGACAAATTATGTTAGTGCTATACCTCTGAGATCATTGCAGTTCTACAACGAATGAAAGAAAGAACGAAATAGAGATGTGTCACTACTGAAAAATCAAACAACCCGAAATATTTGGGCCTGAGGTGAGGATCGAACCCACAACCTTCGGTTAACTACACCAACGCTCACCGATGCAGCCACTCAGGCACAGGCGAACCAAGCTTAAATATGAATTCGAACCCATACTGCAGTGATATTTGTAGAGGACTTTCACACCAGCCCAAAAACAGTCTGCTAATTATTAAATGTACACCACTAAGCTTAAATTAAAGCCGCAATTAAAAAATGAAAATAGCTTATTTGAAATTGTTAAAATATTTGGTTTGCTGGGATTTGAACCACAGCTTAGTCTTGTCCATTGCACGACTGAAAAAGTTTTAGACGCAAAAAACACAACCGCCACTTTTTCTGGGAACGCAGTCAAGTTTATCCCAGACAGTTTTGACAGCTGTTTTTCGAAGGACGCGCCAAAAAACCTTCAGACAAAAAACGCAAGTTGCAATTTTTTTACGGGCAAAAAACAGCTCAAATTGCGACGCTTTCCAGCAGACAATGTCACTGGTGGTGTGTCTGTGATGTTGCAGACGTAAACAAAGTCAAAGCCTGTCTGCACAATTTTTTGGGAGGAGGTAGTTGTTTTTGAACTCAAAATTAATGAAAAAATAAAATTAAAATGGAAGCAAGGTACACCCAACACACCACTCCATTTATAGAATAAATCGTATTTTTACGGTTTTGGATTTTTAGGGTTTAGCTAGTTAAATCTCATTTTTGTATCGGTTCCCCTGCGTTTTTTTTCAATCACAGTTGCAAACACATACAGTCTGACATAAAAGTGAAGGTTTCGGTTATACGTACAGAACTATCAGTTAGTTAAACGACAACTGTTAGAAAACAGATACATAAAAAACAGCTAGACAGCTTTTTGCGCAGCGGACGCAGACGCATAATTTTCACATGAAATATGTATTTAAATGGTCTGGTGTGGTCCTAGTGAAAATAGTGATTAAAGGAGAGTTTTTCCAAAAATGCTAAAAACCACCGGAATTGCCATCAAAAAGTACGTAGCTCGGGTGCAAATTGTCCAAGGCTGATCTAGCTGCCAAAATCAAAAGGATAGATGAACGTTAATTAATAATTAATAATTTAGTAGATCAAGATAATAATTAGATAAATTCAATAAATTTATATTTATTTATTTTTATTAAATTTAGTGGTTTCCAACAGTTAATGTAAAAAGAATCCAGCTTCTGTTTTTTTTGTTCACTGTCCTAAACATGATACTCTAAATTAAGTTGACAACACTGATCGTTACATTAGCTAAAGAGAGTGACCAATCGCACAATTAGTTTAATGGGTTTAATAAATTTTTTATTAATTTAGTTTAATTTAATAGATTCAATTAATTTTATTAATTTAATTTCGGAAGTAACTTCAATCACTTGCTCTAAAACAACAACATATCAGGAAGGGAAGAACCTAACTTTAGTTTTTGTTTTTTTGCATTACATAGGCATCACAATGTGATAATCAGCACCAGAAGGTGGGTGCAAACTCAAAGGGCCAAGGAAAACGGGTTCCATAACGTAGGTCAAAACAACTCAACCACGTTGCCAGAAGGAGTCCCAAAGCCTAAAGAAGGCTATGTATAATTCTATTTTTATTTACCTGCCTCATAAAAGATTTGATTGAGCACGATTCCCGTTAAACGCAGATTTGAAAACTATTAAATTTACAAATAGATTAAAAGACTAAAATGGTCAAAAAGCCTCAGGTAAAGATCACATTTTTTAGTTATAATGCTCACAATACATATCTACCGTAGTCAAAATCCTAAACTCACCACATTGCAAGGCACAGCATTCAAATATTCAGATAATAATGTTTTCTTCAACAAAACATTCCCTAAAAAACTACAATAATAACAGTTTTCTGTACAGGTTCGTTCCTTACGGCTTTTTCAGAAGTCACTTTTAAAATATATCTAGAATCTAAAATTCCGACAGAAGCAAAAAGGTGCCATTAATGCGGCTAATTTTCGACTATATGAATTCCAAAAAGGGAAAATTGACTGCTCGGCCGGCAGTTAAAATATGAACAGAGCTGTTTTTTTATTCCAGCAAAAGTTTCTGCCAAGGCTTTTCGGAACGTGAAATGCCAGTGTAAGTTACAAACTTTTGAGAGCTCCCGTAGATATGGATGTAAAAAAAGTCTGCAAAAATTTATGACTAAAATGTGGCTATAATGCCGTCGTACTCTTCCAACTATTATAAATCATAACCATAATTTTTATAACTTTTCAGAAGGCATACGTTGCCAATGTTAAATTGCATCCAAATGGGCAAAAATTCTCAGACATGTTTTTTACCAGACATTTTTACTGGGTTTCGCGTGCGAGTTTTGCAACTTGTGTGGAAGCAGTAGAAGTAGATGGAAAGGGAAAAAGTTTTCTTTAAACTGTACAACTTTATACAAATATGTCTGTCTTCTGTTATACGTACAAATGTATTACTGTAGTTTCGTTGGTAGTTCGAACTTTGATAGTTGTCTGTATCTATTCAACTGAATTGTACATAAAATTATATTATATATTATATATATATTATATATTATATATATATATATTATATATATATTATAAAATTGAAGACAAAAATTGAAACAAAGACAAGAGTTTAGACAAACTTCAATGTTTTTTTTCACAAACGGGATCGGTTTGAATTTATGGAAATCTATGGGAATGGGAATTGCAGTTTCCTATTCTATTTTACAGGGATGAAGGAGTGCTAGCAGCCAATAAGATTGTAACGTATTCTCCCTCACACAGGGTTACGGTAGTTTGAACTCATTTTCAGGAAATTTCCTATTTGTGGAAAAGATTACTACTTCAAAAAGTTTGGAGATTCAGTAAAATCCGATCCGAATTAACGATATTATTCTTTGGGCCGTATTCTCACTAAATCCCGACCTGATGTAATAATTTTAATCTTCACGGAAAATGAACATTTTCGGGCTAAAATTTGGTAGACTTTCGAACTATTAACCCTGGTTGGGGTGTTGTGAAAATCCTTCCACAAATTTTCATATTGCAAACCGGTCGAGTTTTAGTTTTAATTGAGGGCAAACCTAAAGTTGTTAGGACTAAATAAATTATATTGTAATATTGTTTATTTTAGATGAATTTCGGCCTGAGTTTAAAAACTTTTAGATTAAAACGTTTAATGATGCGCCGGCTTTGAATAGCTTTCGGAGAGGCTCTAAACCGGGTCGGACCGCTTTTAGAGACTGTCGGGATTTTCAGATATCCCGGGAATTTTAGAAACCCCGGGAATTTCAAAGACCCAAGGGTAAAAGTAATTTTCTGTAGAATTAAATTTGAACGTAGCGGTGTTAGCGCACGTTTCTCAGATAAGCAGTAGCGTAAAAATCAGCTCTTCTTGTAGCCTAAAAATGTAAATCAGTGACGTAATCTCTTTTCGCTGTCCCTGGGTTGCTTAAGGGATAGCGTACTCACTCTACGCGAAGCAGCATCTAGGTAACAATTACCAATCTTGAAGTTTACATAACAAAAAACCTTCCAAATATTTGGCCATCTAAGGAAATTCAGTTTTTAACTTCTTAGGTTAATAACCGCAGTCTTCGTTACAAATGAAGGAATTGCCTTGAATTGAGAGATATATATGTCGAAGCCTAGTAGTCAAATTGGCCATTTAGTTAAATGGCTAAACATTTTAGCCATTTAGTCAAATGGCTAGCCCAGTTGTAAAACGCAGCGTGTTTGACTACTTGGCTAAAAGACTCCCAATATTTTAGCCATTTAGTAAAATGACCACTGTGTTTTAGCCATTTAGTTAAATGGCCAGCAGGTCTTAGCCTAGTTGTCAAATGACAGTTGACGACTACTTATTGACGATCATACCTTAGTTACTACTTATCCGCTTCACTAATTGCAGGTACATACTTAATATTATGTAAACGCAAGGTTCTCGACTTTTCAGTGTTTTGTAAGTAATATTCAGGAATGCATGGACAGTTTTGAAAAATAAAATAAATTTATTTAATTTCGTGTTTGTGAGTGATTATAACATACGTATTTCCAGGCATTTTGGGGTACCAGCTGGACAGTCCGAAGTGGCTATAAACAAGTCCTAGGGGGTTTTCCAGGGCGCTGAATTCAAATCTGGCATTAGGTTTTAGGTATCTATGGGCCAATACTGACTTCTGGAATTTATATTATTTTTCAAAACTGTCCATGCATTTCTGAATATTATATACTTATAAAACACTGAAAAGTCGAGTACCTTGCGTTTACATAATATTAAGTATGTACCTGCAATTAGTGAAGCGGAAAAGTAGTACGTAAGGTATGATCGTCAATAAATAGTCGTCAACTGTCATTTGACAACTAGGCTAAGAGCTGCTGGCCATTTAGCTAAATGGCTAAAACACAGTGGTCATTTTATTCAATGGCTAAAATATTGGGAGTCTTTTGGCCAAGTAGTCAAACACGCTGCGTTTTACAACCCTAGCCATTTGACTAAATGGCTAAAATGTTTAGCCATTTATCTAAATGGCCAATTTGACTACTAGGCTTCGACATATACATAGCTCTCTTTAGTGGCAGTTTGGAAACGGGTAGATAGTAGTGTTTCAGTAGGCCAGGCCATTTTGATTTAAGTTTCAGTTTCAGTCGTTGACCTAAAATTGTTTCCGTTTCAGGTTCAGTCGTGTTTCCGTGATCGTTTCAGTTTCAGTTTCAGTTTCAGTGACTGAAACAACACTACGGGTAGATGCTTTGAAATGTAATATTGTGTTCTCCGGTTATATACTTGAATCGATTCATAACTATGTAAAGGAAAGGAAGCAGGTGTAGGAAAGATTGATAAGCCTGATATCGGAGTTAAGCTGATGGTTTGGCCGTGTAGTGCTATGAACGTCTCAATGCAGCAGGAAAGGATCGTGGTTCTACCCACGGCCGGGCCAATTCAATACTGTATATATATTGAGTGAAAATGCTGAACCTTTCTCTTCCCTTACTCTATCCTGTAGGTCTTGGCTTCATTCAAGAGTGCACGGTGCTTGACGACTCCCATCTTGGGCTTCCCCCTCTGTCTTCTTGGTACACCGGCCCTGGTAGACGTGCTATAATTATTCTAGCTAGGAAGCAGCTGTTTTAAGCCACTCTTGAGAGGCGTTGAAGCGTTGAAGACAAAGCGTTGAATGAAGAATTTGCTAGAAAATTTACATCACTTCAAATTGTCGTTCGGACATACCAACTAAATCGATAAGTGAAACTATAGGTCGGGTGAGTCATAAAACTGTTTCCAATTTTCAATATTCTTGGGTCGATAGACCTATAGATTGATAGATAGATAGCTATAGACGATCTGCTAAAAATCAGCTCATTCGGATTCGATCTTCGCCATGGAGACTTTTCTTCAATTCTTTCAATCCTTATTTCAATGTTTCATTACCCTTGCTAACTAAACTACTACTAGTGCGGGAAACATAATTATACCAATACAGCCACGCCGTTATTTTAGGGGAAAAATTTTCTTTAAATTTTCTTACCTTTTTCTTTTTCTTTTTCTTGCAAAAGAAGAAATTTGGACACAATTTTCTTTTTCTTTTTCTTTATTTAAAGAAGAAAACGTCAATAAGACTGTCTCACATTTCAGCTGTCAGTCAATCTTGCGCAAGAAGCCGAACCTTGTGACCTTTTGCTAAAGACTCCTGCTAGCTGCAATATATGCGCCCAGTGATATGCATATCTACATATGTTAGAGACGTAGCACCTGTCAATTTCAACTTGATTCTAAGGGAATTTAAGCTGGCAATGAAATTGGGGTGTCACAAAATACAACAGAAAGCAACTAAAAGGAACCCGCTTTTCTTTCTCTTCTTCTTTAAATTAAAGAAAATTGAAGTGGAATTTCTTTTTATTTTTCTTTATTTAAAGAATTCTTTCCATTTTCTTTCTTTTTCTTTCCCCTAAAATTCCGACGTGGCTGTATGATACGGAATCCTGAAACCGCTTGGCTTTGTTTGTTTTCACAGTAATGTTCACCATTATGATAAAAACCGGTAGCTAAAATTACATAACACATAAACAAATGTCTTTATAACGAACGCATGGCAATCAAGTTCACTATATGTCCTTCTTGTCCACCCCATTTCTTCGAAATCTTACATAACCGCGAATAGTGTCAGCTTCGTTTCCGCGAATTTCCTTGATAGGAGTGAGAAAGTCACGTTTAAATAGTTCGCGAATTTCTGTCGGTATGCTCATTCTCCTGAATCGATCTAATGAATTTGAAGGGCTGTGCAACACTGATCGGCAGAATCGTCTCACTTCCGAATCTAGAAATGGAAAAGAAATGAAAAATAAAAGGACATTGGCAAAAGAAAATAAAAATTACGGGCGATTACCTAACAAAGGCTCTGAAACTTCGATTCTGAATATCTGAACTGATAGATCTATTTCGTAAGGATTAGTGAAAGGAGGCCCCTGTATTTAGTTGATCTTCTTCTTGAGATCTGGCTTGTTGGTGAAAATAATTGTCATAAGCTCTTCTTGCATTGCAACACAATTATGTAGTTACATAGGTAAAGTTTTAAACAAAGCGATTAGATGAATTTGTTCTTTCCGGTGTAATATAATTTAGGTGATAATGTGTTGTAATATAGTGTAATTTAATAACTTAAGGAATTTCGGTTCAGGGCAGAGTACATATCAAAAAATCGTTTTTTGCAATTTCGTAAAAAGTAGGAGTTGCTACTTCTATAGAGGAAGGAGGGGTAGCAGTAGTGCAGTGTATAGAATTAATTAATTAATTAACTAATTAATTAATTAATTGATTAATTCCGCGTCCTCATAGCACGTTAACTTAATTAGGGTAAAGCTTACGATTTTGCCAGAAATATTATTTGTGGCCACAAACAGTGAAAATTCTATTTCCTTGCAGCGTCAGAACAAGTTACTAAAAAACTATATACGGATTCATGAAGTATTTTAGTATAGTTAGTATAGTATGTAATATCACTTTTGCTCTATTAGCCACTTTTCTAATAGATTTTGGTTTATTTTTCTTTCTCAAACTTATTCCCAAAGCAGTCCACCACTGAGGAGGAAGCTGAAATGCACTTTGGTGAGACATCACATTTCTCGAGCTCGTGAACGTCCCCAGCTATTTGTCCTTGAGTCGAAGCACAGCTTCTTTTAGGAAAGATCCCCTAGCCCAAAATCCGCAATATATACTACTAAATTTTTCGACTCTTAAGGGGTACCAAGAGGAATCGAAGAATGTTTGTCTTCGATTTTGTTGAAAAGTTTTAATAGGGTCTTTGGGTCGTTGAACACGTATCTGAAAACAGCTTTCGATTCAACTTTTCATAGGCTCAGAATAAACTAAAGCAGTAAGGTTAAAAGGCTAAGATGTGCATAAGCTTATCCTGCGTGAAGAAAACCCGAATCGAAAAGCGAAATTCAGATTTCTCTTCTAAGATCCCGAAAACCACTGCTGCAATAAATATTTGCTTAATCCTCTATTTCCTCCTTGTGAATTGAAAAAATCTAGTCTCACGAAATAAAAAATACAATATATAATTGAACGTTTGCGTTGTCGAAAACATATCCTACCAAATTTTAGGTCCTTTGGCAAGTTTTGCGGATTCTTGGCCGTCCTGGAACGTGGAACAGTGGAAAGGCGACCAGCTATTCAAAAATACGTTTTACACAGTCCTCTGCTGCCAGGGTCTAAGCGCCAGGTCGCAACCAATTCCCCCCAGTAGCAGTAGGTATCAATCAGTTGCTTTTCTACATTACTTCGACCAAGAGTACATAATAACTTAGAGTGTGACAAGCGTGGCTGACCCCCCCCCCTTCCCACAACTGAGTACCCAGTACACAATTGTGTACGCTTATTTCCGTGTGGTTGAATAACAAAGCTTACCATCACTGCCCTGAGCTTGCAGGGCAAAGCAAGCCGCCAGAAACACAGCCAGCCAAATCGGAGCCATTCTTTATCACCAGAAATCAGATCACAGAACCAGAATCGGAAAGGAAGGAGGAGAGAGCAGTAGTGAAATGTGAAATCAGACCTTTTTCTTTATTCAGTTTACATGAATTTGGAAAATCCATTAATCTGGGCCCCTGGGGGTAAGGGGGGAATCGTCCCTGAGGGGTGATTAGTCGGTCAGGTCTTTGAGCGAGGGAAACAGTCTCAACCAAGTGGTCTTAATTAACTAAGATCCCTTTCTCCGCCTTCCCACACAGCCCCGGCCTAATCAGAAAGCACTCTCACTCCTGCTGCGATCCTAAATCGGAGGAATAGACCAGATTTCAGTCTGAGTGATGGAAATGAAATTCGGAATTGTGGAAATTGATGAAAACATCGGAGAAATATAGTGAAATGAGATAATGTTTGATAAAAATTGCGGAAATTGAAATGAAAAATGAAGGATTGAAAATCATGCATGATAGAAGAGTAGATTTTGGAAAGCCGTAGGAAATTTAATTTTGTCCCATCAATTGAAGTGTGTTTTTTCGTCTATACTTTGTCTTACAGGATTTTAAGAAATTTTAATTTGAATTATAACACATCTTTAAAATGGTTTTTTTTGCAAAAAGCAACGTACTTTCAATATGCAAAAATTTGTCATGAATTAAAGATATGATAATCTTAAACACGGTTATTAAAATTTGAAGAAAGAGTTGACTTTGGTACAAACATTGTTTTGTTGAGTTGGCTCTATTTTTCTTTCAGATCTATGCACGTCTTTTGTATTCCTTTCCTGTTAAGCTTTGTAGTGTTCATTAGACGTTTAAAAATCGTTTTCTTGGACAGGTGATTTAACCAATTTTCATCCGATCTGGTATGGGGGACGAATGTCAACACTGTTCCATTTTTTCAAAAGTAAACTGAAATTTTTAGATCGAACCACCTCCAAGCTCCACTGGCTATAAGAAGTTAAGAATGGATTCTCTTTAACGTTGTTTTCAAATGATACGGAGTGCATGGTCAGGGATAAATGTTGCCATTAGAGCAGTCCCTAGATTAGTTTGCGAATGTTTTTTCCTTTCAGTTTTTGACAGGCTGTTAATTTTTTAATTTAAAGATTTAAGCTAAAACTAAAATGAAATTTTCAACTAGCCAGCTCAACCTCATCTCCTAACCTCTGAGCTTTGGCTTTCATGTATTCAACATTTGTTTGCCTGTTATAGAAAACAAAAAATGTTTTAATTATACACAAAAAGCATTAATTAATTACAGTCGTGCAATTAAAAACTGGTCAGTTCATACGATGTTAACAGATGTAGCTTTCTTATTTCATTATCATCGTTTTCTTCCACTGACAGCCCAAGGATTATGGTAGAAAGGGCTGGCCTGAACTCCACCAAAAGTATAACCCTTCTGATAGACTGAATCAAAGGGACCGGCGCCGATATTTTTACCAAAAAATGCCTTTCCGCCGCTGTCGATGTCAACTTTTCCACCCTTTTGACTACTGAAAACGTCGCCCATACCAAGAACCGGAATTGTGGTTCCTTTTTGAAATCCGCCTCCGCTTACACCACCTCCTGCGTTCCATCCTTTTTTCAATCCCGTGTCCAAAACGGTCCAACCCTTTCCGTGTCCAACTTCAACGTTGCCGGGATTGTAAATGCCAACATCAGTTTGTCCAGATCCAAGATTAGCGATTGGTGCTCCACTGAATAGTTGGTTTAAAATAGCTAAAACAGTAGGCAATGCAACGCAAGTAGGCTTACGTAGTACAAACAGGAATAAAGCAAAATAGAAAATGATATGATAATGGTAGCTAAATTAAATGCAATCGAGTTTAAAATTCTTCTTACTCATTCTTTTAATATTATTTCCGTCTGAAGTTCTCCCTTCATTATTGCCTACACTGTAAAAAAATTGCATAACAGTTATCTATTTTTCTTAGATAGGGAATTTGTGACATCCCAACAAATTAGATAACTGTTATCTAATAATTTGGGATGGCAGCAAACAGTTAAAATTGGAGACTTGTTACCAATTTAACTTTAATAGCCATTACCATAAATTCCAAGGTAACTGTTATCCGTGAAAAATAGAGGGTCGTCACCTGAAATTAAAGGATGACTGGTATTTGTTAGTTTTTTGTTCAATTTAGAATTTATTGCGGAAAACAAAGCGAACATGCTCCCTAATACTGTGCCGCATAGAGGCACATCACAGACGATAGGAACCGGATAATGAGCTTCGATCTTTAATTTTCATTTAGATGTTTGGTCGAGAATCATCCTGTTGGATGCTAAAATATCCACAATATTCACTGTCAGCAATCCATTCCAACGCTTTGGATATTTAGCAATCAAAAAGTTGCTAGCTATCCGGCCATTTGAATTGGACGGCTTCCAATAAAAAGGGACTTCAACCCTTCTTATTGGGTTTAGACCCTGCCATCGGTACCCCCAAAGGTACGTAATGGCCAGAGCAAATATGTCAGAAAATATTGACATGAAACTTTAAAAACTTGTTTGTTTCTCTCCTTTATATAGTGCTCGATGCGGTATCAGCGTATCGAGTACTTGCGTAACACGTTACTGCTTGAAGTGGTTGAGCTGGATGAAACCTGCTTCGCTGATGCAGCAAAATTTATGGGGTCAAACGTGCAGCTGACTGTGACAGCGTCTGGATACCGGATTGACATGTTCATAACTTGCTCAATTTTGCGAGATTTGCAGAGATCTATACATCATTTTGAAGCTCATAATGAGCTGAATCGTTTTGTCAAATCAAATCATGGAAAAATC
>JASAND010008446.1:0-50578 GCA_030248195.1 Trissonchulus latispiculum
GTTATCGGAGGGGAAGCGATAGTCCCTACCGGTCATCAAATAAAAGGGGGTTTCACGGGTGGAGCTGTGGACAGACGCCCTATAGATGCAGAGGGCCCAGGGGAGGTATTCGTCCCAATTGGACTGATTATTGTCAACGTACTTGACAATAAGGGAACGGAGGGTACGGTTAAAGCGTTCCACAACTCCATTGGTTTGGGGGTGGTACGCAGCAGTACGTAGGTGGTTCGAACCGCTGCGTTCCACTAGGGTCTGCATAAAAGTGGACATAAAATTGGGGCCCTGGTTTGTGAGTAGGGAGCGGGGCGTGCCCCAGCGACTCACAAAACCAGTCAGGTACCAGTAGGCGGTGGTTTCGGCTCGCTCGTTGGGCATTGCGAAGGCTTCCGCATAACGGGTTAGATAATCGACAATAACTAGGACGCATGTATTTCCATTCCTGGTTTCCCGGGAACCGAAATGCATGACGTCCATAGCCACGATATCTAAGGGGGCATGGGCAAGGAGGGGGTTTTGGAGCAGAGCCTGATGATTCCGGGGGCCATGGTTAAACCGCGCACACGGTTTACACTGGGTGATATAGTCGGTGAGGTCTTGGGACATAGTTGGCCACCAGTAGCGGGCTGCTAGGGAGGCATGGGCACTTTTATGACAGCGATGGCCGCCTGTCATAAAATGGGAATGGACTTCGGCCAACAAGTCCTCACGCCGACCTTTGGGGACAACAACGGCTTTGAAGGACTCGTCACGGCGACGAGCCCTTTCGCCAACATTCCACCAGTACAGGACGCCCCCCTGTAGGTGGAAATAGGGGCGCAGCTTGGTGGCCGCCAAGTCAGGGTCAGGGAGGAATTTCTTGTGCTCGATCATATCAAGCACAGCGGCAAACTCCGGTTCTTCCCGGAGTTCGCGCTTCCAGGTGGTAAGGTCAGAGGGGGCAGGGGTAATCAGGGTTATGGCACAAACGGTAGGGGGATAAAGGACGTCGGTGAGGTGCTGTTCCTCATCTTCAGGGGGGTTATGGGAATCCAGCCGGGAAAGACCGTCCGGCACTACATTGATTTTTCCGGGGCGGTATTCGACTTCGTAGTCGAATTCCATAAGGCCGAGGGCGTACTTGGCGACATCCCCTTGGCCTTGCTGCTTATAATTATTCAGGATGTACTGGACGGCCTGGTTATCCGTACGTATAAGGAACTTTTGGATGGTGAGGTAATGCCGGAATTTGCGACAGGCCCACAAGGCGCCTGTCCCTTCCAGCTTATTGATATCGTAATTCTTTTCGGCGGGGGAGAGGGCGCGGCTAGCATAAGCCACGGGGCGTTCCTTTAACGTACGGGGGCCGTTGGGGTTTTTGGCGGACCGGGGGACGGAAACTCGTTGTTCTAGTACAGCGCCTAGCCCACTGTAACTAGCGTCAACGGACACGATGAACTGCCTTTCAAAATCAGGGAACGCCAGGACGGGGGCTTGGGTGAGTTGGGTCTTAAGGGTCTCGAAGGCTTCCTGACACTCTTCAGACCACACGAAGGGGGCGTTTTTCTTGAGGAGGTCGGTGAGGGGCTTGGCAATGCGGGCAAAATTCAAAACAAACCGGCGATAGTAGCCGCACATGCCAAGAAAGGACTTCACTCCTGTGACGTCCTTGGGGGGTTGGAGTTTGGTGACGGCGGACACCTTGTCGGGATCGACGCTAACGCCGTTGCGTCCGACATAGTGTCCAAGGAAGGGGACGGAATGGCGGGCAAAACAGCACTTTTTCAGTTTAATACGTAGGCCGTTTTCCCGGAGTTTCTGGAATGTGGTCTGAAGGGTGTGGATATGGGACATGGGGTCAGTGGAGGGGATGAGAACGTCGTCAATATAGACGGGGAGGTCGGTGAGGACTTTCTCCATAATCCTCTGGAAGGTAGCCGGGGCGTTACATAATCCGAAGGGCATAACATTCATATGGAACAGGCCCATATGAGAAACAAAGGCGGTTTTTTCGCGGTGTTCGGGGTAGACCTCCACCTGCCAGTACCCGGCGGCTAGGTCAATGGTGGAAAAGATGTTCGCACCCTGCAATTGGTCGAGAATTTCGTCGATTTTGGGGAGGGGATAATTATCTTTCTTCGTGATTTTGTTTAGGCGGCGATAGTCGATGACAAGACGGGTAGACCCGTCCTTTTTCCCGACCAAAATGCAGGGTGAGGACCAGGGGGAAGTGGAGGGGGAGCACACGCCCTCGTCGAGCATGGCTTTGATGTGTTTCTCAATCTCGGCCTTGTCCTTCGGATTATTTCGGTACGCCCGGCTTTTGATGGGGCCTTCCTTGCCGGTATCTATGATGTGCTGGTCCACTTTCGTCCGCCCGGGGTTTCCGGGGCGGGCAATAACATCAAAATACTCGACAAGGAGGCGTTTAAGGCCGTTTTTGAAGTGTTCATCGAGGTCCATAGCGGCGAAATCCACATTTTCCTCGATGAACTTGACGCGTTCTTCCATGGAGGGGAGGGGTTGGGGAAGCATGGTGTCTGCCGAGTAATGCAGGTCATTAAACCCGCGCAGACCCTGCTCTGAGGGGAGAGGGGCTGGATCCAATTGTTCAGAGGTACTGGGTTGGGGTGGGTTTGCCTCCAACTGTTCCTGGGAAGGGGCATCCGGCAGGAAAAATTCGTCTGCCGGGGGTTCCGAGGCATCCGCAAAGAGGACCTCGGCTTCCGTCATCTCCTCGAGGTGACAAGTCACGGGGTCAGTATCCAGGGAAGGGGTAGTGGGGACAACTTCGGCTTCCGAAGTTGTCTGGGGAAGTTGGAGGCAATAGATAGTGGGGTCAACCCACTTTACCGGGGAATGATCGGGTTCCATCATATCCGTGGGGGCCGGTGTACCTCCGGGCAAAAATCTGTCCTTTTCACTGGGGTAGGGTAGGGGAGAGGGGGGGCTACACTGGGCTGCCCGTATAGCCGGATGGTCTGTCCAGGATTGCAGACTATCCTGAAGTTGGTGTAGGTTCACCCCCCATTCCGTCGCATACTGACGTCCGTCAGCCTCCTGAATGGGTGTGATGGGCTCGGCCTCGCCGAGGGACAGATTTTTAGGGAGGTCAACCAGACAGTCGTGGGGGTTATAGACACGGATATAGGTGACCTTGTCCGACGTTTCGAGGACACCAGGGACAGGGTAGACCTCATACCGCTCCATAAGTTCCGGGTCGGGTTCAAAAAGGACTGCTTGGTAGCAGTTGGGTTGTTTTGCGCCGTCCACGAGACAGCGCACGGGGACCATAGCTTCAGACCGGGGTTGTAGGGTTTTCTTCTTCCTCATACAGAAGAAAACGCTAAGGGCAGTCTGAATGCTAAACTTGTTAGCCAGGGCCTGTAGTTCCTCCGGGGTCAGGAGGGGCGTCTCCCAATAGGGGGTTCGGAGGGAATGGGTTTTTGGGATGATGGACCAATCGGCTCTTTCCAGGAAGTCATATCCAATTATGACGTCCTGGTGTAACCCTTGGGTTACATGGAAGGTGAAACTGAATTTATGGTTATTACAAACAAAAGGGAGTTCGCAAGAGCCGATTATTTGGAGGGTGGAACCCGCTGCGGCAGTGGACACTTTGGCCACCGTCGCAGTGTCCAGGGAAAGGGAGAAGATACCCGAGGCATTTACGCGGTCGAAAAATGCCTTGGAGATGAGGCAAATATTGGCCCCGGAGTCTACGAGGGCAATGGCTTTGACCCCGGACACGCTCACCAGAATTAGGGGACTTTTCCGCAGAGCAATACGGGAGCATTGCGATGCGAAAAAGGATGTGTTGCCCATCAAAACAGCTTGGACCGCTTCTCTGGTGGGATTAGGGGGCGGGCTTTTGGGTGGTGAGACGTCCAAGGTCTGCGCCTCCTCCTCCAGACATTGCGTTGGATCCGGAGGAAGCGAGGGGGGCGGTGTTTTTTCGGGGGATCTGGGTTGGGTAGGAGAAATAGGTTTTTCGGGTTGAGAGGGGGCTTCCCCCTCAGAATGGGACCGTTTATGGGTAGGGGACCGGGCTTTCTTCGGTTTTGGAGCGGTCTTATTGGTCGTGGGGTCGGACTGAGGGCGCTGAGGTTGAGGGGGAGGGTCAGCCCAAATGGACATATTGGGGAGACAGAGTTGGCCAGATGCTTCCAGCTCCTCCGTCCGGCGGCGGTCCATGGCCATGAAGTCGAAAAGCAAGTTCTCGAACTCGTCGACTTTCCTTCGGACCTGGGTCATGGTGGTGTGGAAGTCTTCGTTAGCCTTTCTAGTGGCGTCGCCCACAGAGGTTAACACTTCATGTTGGGCTGCCTCAACCTCATTCAGCTCCTCGCGGACTTCCTGGAACATGTCACCCAATTCAAAGTAAGGTGCCCACTGTTCCGGGGTAAAGGGGTTGGCAGAGGTTGCGGTTGGGGGGACAGAGTCGTGAGGGGCGCTCTTGGAGTGGCGGGGGGCGAGCCGCCACGAATTGTCCCCTTTATTCCGCAGGAGTCGTATAGGGCCAGGGTTTGTTCCGGAGGGGGCGTCGTCAAGGTCACGTAGGTTACGTAACCGGGAGGCCAGGTTATCCTTATCTAGGGAGGTGGGGACATCCTGGTGCTGTGAGGCGCTGGGGGGTTTTTGCCGACCAGAGGTGGACGGCAAGATCTCCCCAGGGCTTTGTTGGAAATTAGGGGGGGAATGGGTACGTACGTCATCGGATATACGTACGTTTTTCCGGTTTTGTCTGGGAAGGGGTGGGGTAGTCAGCAGTGGGTCCTTTAGGGGAGGGACGTTGTCGATGAGATCCACTTGGATCTTCTTCGTCGCTTTCTGGGGTTTATAGGGATGCCGGGCGGGTTTCCACTGCTGACTTTTAACCCGCTTATCACTCAATAGCACCAGATTTGCCCCGGTGAGAGGCGGGTGGAAGGTCGAGGAGGAGTAGGAATCATGATTAAAATCACGATTCTCTTGCTGAGGGGGGGGTTAAAGGAAGTCTGGCGTGGTCCAAGACTGAGGTCGGCAGGGGAGTTGAGGGGGTTTTGGCGTGATCCAAAACTGGGGTTGGCGGGTCAGTTTGGGTAGGGGCGGACGAAGGCGGCTTTTTGCGAGACTGGGCTCCCCCGTCTCCAAAAGGCTTCACCTGTTTCCGCCACCGATTCCAAAACTTATGGGGACGGGTATTACCTTCCTTATCCCTGATAAGGTTCCCGCCACCGGGGTACCCACCATTTGCCATAACCAAATCGTGGGAGGGAAACCAGACCTGGCGACGCTTCTTCTGACGCTTCCTCCGGATACAATATTTGCAACTGGGGTTGTTGCAAATCTCCTGATATTGGGCGGACACGGCCTGGAGGCCCATGGTCTGTTTCCATTCAGACCAGAACCAGTTGGGACGGAGCAGGCCATTACCGTATCGGACGGAATCCCCGCCGCCGGGAAATCCTCCGTACATATTGACCAGCTCCGCTGTGGGCCTCCACTGGCAAACCCTGACCTGCTTGGGTTCCAGAAAGGAAAGGCTACGTCGGACAGGGTAGGGAGGTTCGGCAATGTGGTCGAACAGACTAGGCAGTCCGTTCTTGGGAGGAGGGGACGGGGTGTAATCCGTTGAACAAGAGGATCCAGATAAGGAGTCTGTTCGGTAAAATTCGGGGGGAGGGGCTGAGGGGTTAGGTTCGTGGGGGTTTGGGTTAGATGCGGGGGGTCATTAGTAAAGGCAAGGACCATATTTACAGCATAGGAGGGTTGCCGGGGGCGCCCTCCTGAGTTTACTGAGGACGCCCCTGGTTGGCGTTTCCCTGGTTCTGAAAAAGGCCAGGGGGTCTCTGACTCCTGGGTGAAGGTGGGGGGTCGTTCTGGGCACCTCCTTGTTGGTCAGAGGGTCGGGACGGGTTTAGCGGCTGATCCGTGACAGCCACCTTAGGGTTACTCAACATACGTAAAAACCCGGGGTGGTTTGGGCCCAGGTTCTGGACTGCTCGGATTCGGTCAGGGCATTGCATCCAACCATGCCCTTCCTTAACGCACCAGAAGCACAATCTAGGTCCGTATGGCCTCTGGTTGGGGTTATTGGGACGGGGACCAGAGTTGGCGGGGTAATTATAGCCAGACCTATAATTAGAGTTGGGCCGAGGGTTCTGAGATCGGGGAAAGCGGGGCTGTTGGTACTGGGCTCGAACTTGAGGGGGTAGGGTGATGCCATACGCATTTCTGCTGCGTAGGCCTCTTGCTCCGGGGAATTTGAGAGGTAATCAAAGTAATCGGGGTCTTCGAAAGGGTCGTCGTAAGCTCGAGCCGCAAAGGCTAGGGGCGGGGTTTCTTCCTCCATGGCCCGCTCGACGGATTGGACAATAAGCAGAGCTCGGTCGATCATGGAACTCTGCTCATTTTGGGGCCAATAGGACATTTCGGCTAGCTGACCAGCCACCCGGACCCTAAGGGCTTCCCTCAGGCCGGATTTGAACTGTTCGGCCATTTTCCGGTCACGTTCCCGGATACCAGCGGAGGGGAAGGCTTTTACCGCCAAAAGTCGAAGGGCCGTTACGTACTGGTGGGCTTTTTCCGAGGGCTGTTGCCTTCGGCGGTAAAATTGGTCGGCATACTGCTCGACCGTCGTGGGGATGGGCTCGTACAATTGCTTCAGGATGTCCACAAGTTTCTCGAAAGAATCGGGTAGGTTAGGGCCATGGAGGGCTTCCTTGACGGAGTCGTCAAGGAACTGCCACAGGATCCGGTGGAGGAGGTGGGGAGGGACTTCATGGACACGAGCCGTGTCCTTGAAGTTTGAGATCCAGGTCGTAAACTTGATCTGGCTCTGGGGGCCTAGGAATGGTTTCGTTCCCTTAAAGGCCTTTAGGTACTCAGCCACGTGTCGCGCCGTGGACAGGTTGGACTGCTCCACCTGGGCTTCCCTGGTGTGCAGTTGGGGATCAGGGCGTCTCCGTGAAAAGGGAGGGCGGGTAGGTCGGTTAGCCCGAGTATCGCTTTGGGCCCGGGGGCGGAATGGGAATGTGGGGCCATCGTCACCGGATTCCGAGTCGGACGACGGCGGGGAATCGCCGTGGGGAGGAGTTGGACGGCTAGGGGGCTGCCCCCTCGTCCTTGGTTCGGGCGGGGGTTTCACATCGGAATCCTCTTCGATGGCCGCCACAAGTTCGAGGAATTCTGTATAAACCCTGGGATGGTTTTGATACAGAAAAACCCACATTTCCCAGGTCATATGGCGTACCTGTTGGGCCAGGACCGACTTACTAATCTGGTCGTCGAGGCATTCATAGGGGGTTTTATGCGTAGGAGGGGCCCAGCCAGGACACGCCGGAACTTTGGGACAAAAACCCAGAGTGGGTTTTTTCTTGGGTTGGGGCTTTCCGGACGGCTGTTCCAGGGGAGTGGGATTGGGGGGTGGGGCTGAATCTGCTGAATTTCCGGAGGTAGAGGGGTAGGACTCATGTGAGGCCAGGGGGGCGTCCCGTCATCATAATTCTGACGGTTCCGTAGGTCACCCGACTTGTCCCACGTCAAGCCGGATGAGGGGGAGGCCAGGCCCCAGTGCTGGCTAGACCGGCGATTTTGGGGTTTTTGAGCTCCCTCAGAGGTAGCTCTGGGTCGGGTAAGGGGGGGGCATGGATTTTCTCACTCGTGATTGGGCTGGGCCCGAATCAGTGAGACGGTCAAAAATGGGGTTTTTGGGGTTAGGGGCGTCGCCGATCAGCCGGGCCAGCTGCTCTTGATACTTCCTCCACTGGCCTCGGGTACGCAGTTTATCTTCTTCGCTGGGGTCGGAACCGTCCAGATGAACCGTGGAGTCATGACGGGAGGGGCTTCCCCTACCCCCGTCCTGGGGGGAGTCCGACGAGGGGTGTAGATCGTCCTCGGGACTCAGTTCTGACCCGAGGCGGGTGTGAACGGAAGATCCGTGCTGCCCAGAACTTCCGCCCACGGCCCCAAGGTCAGGAGGGGGAGGGTCCGGGGATCGGACCACTCTGGGTTTACTGTCAAAGGGGTCGTCTTCAGGGGGGCGATTATCCATTATAAACACAACACAAGAAAAAAACACAACTCACCAAATTAGTTATATACGTATATCAGAACTTTGGGTAACGCTTGGGGACGATAGGGACTTTTGGGGCGATATACGTATATACCTAGGAAAGATCAGGGATTCTAGGCCAGGGACACGAAACTCCGATTATACGTACGTATTTCAGGCCAAAATTCGGGGATTGGGCGAATCTCCGGATCGACCTGGATTTACGGGGAATCCGTCCAAGGGGTAAGCAGCAGTCCACCAGTTGGGGCTGACGAGGGTCAACAGTACCAGGTTAGATTCCACGGCGGGTCCCGGAATCCAACCAAATTTTACAAAATTTTATATTTCCCTCCCAAAAATTTTCTGGGTGGGGGGGGGCAAATTGATGTAAATGTAGGTCGGGCAGGGAGTTGCTGGTATAATGGGGATGGATTATCACTTGGCGTGGTCCCGGTGATAATCAAGGGGTAGAGTTGTGCTACCCAACTACAAAAATAATTTCCAAAAGGGTGAGAAAAAATAACACACACTAAGAATTCAGAAAAATAAACCAATACTATAAAATAGACGCGCCACTAGACAACAGCAAAGAACCGGGGTTAATAAAAATTCACGGGGACGTGACAGGAAGGCAGGCGTCTGACTGGGACTTTAAGCGATGCGTGGGCGGGACTTCAAAAGTCCCAAGCAGAGTCAGGCGCCTGATAAGGACTCAAGCAATGCGTGGGCGGGCCAAAAAAGTTAACACAAAGGTTTGCAATTGGGAATGACGTCAATTGCAGACCTTTGTGAATCCACACGGGGGGAATGGGTGTACACAACCGCCAAAGGGATAAAACACCGGCGAATCCGGTCAAATTAAGGGAAATAGAAAGGGTGGGGGGAAAACTTTACAGGTAGTAGATGTAGGGAAAAAATTTATTTGGGCTCTAAAAAAAATTTTTGGACTAGGGGGGGGGCTAGAAAAATAAATTTAGGGGAGGGGAGAAAAATAGGAAAAATATTTTAGGGGGAAAAATATTAGGGAAGAACCTGAAACTGGCAGCCTAATGTAAAATATGAGGGAGCTAGGGATTTAAACCGCTGAGCTCACGCCCCAAATTTTACAAGCGGAAACTGTGCGCAAGGACGCTGACCAGCGACTGCGGGTGGAGATATTTAGTCCAGGCGGCTCTCTTTCCACCGACTTGCCTCGCCAAGGGAGATGGATAAGTTTTGGGGGACGCCAACGGGGCGCCTAGCAAAACGGGGGAACACACACACAAATTAGACTCAGATACAAGTCAGCTCCGGGCTAATCCCAGAGCTCTACCTAGCTAAGAAAGTAGATCAAAAACTGGTTAAAGTTTAGTAGCAATAATTAAATTAAAAACAGAAGACAACTGACGGATTTAATAGGGCAATTCAGGACAAGGGTATGACAGGGAAGTCCTTCCGGCGATACCCGGGTAGGACAAGCAGAAACAGCGGGCTACCCGCACAGCAAACAGGAAAAGGGCACAAAAGGGGAAATACAAACAATGGAGGGGGGGACCAGCAACAACAGGGACAAATGGGAAAATACAGTGAAACTGGGGGAAGGGGAATCAGCTAGTGAAGTTAGACCCAGGGGGGGAGGGAACGGGGGCAACCCCGCAAATTAGGACGGAAAGGAAAGGGGGGAGTTAGGAGTAAAATGAAAAATAAGTAAAAAGGGGGTTAGAGCTGAAGAGAGGAATTAGGAAATATAAGTAGAAAAGGTTTTTAAAGGGAAAAAACAAAAACTAAATACTTACTCTTTAGGTGTAGGACATTAGTGGTTCACAAGGTTTCTGCTAATGGAGTACGTCCAATTCCGACAAAATTGGGGGCAATCGACAGTATGCCAGCCCCTCAGAATATATCACAACTTATAAAGCTTTCTTGGCTTGATAACATATTACAACAAGTACATACCAAATTTCTCTCAAATATGTTATCCCTTTAACCAGCTTTTAAAAAAAGACAAAACGTGGGACTGGTGCAACTACTGTAAAGATTCCTTTGCAAAAATAAAGAATCTACTGAAGTCGGAACTACTTTTGTGCCATTTTGATCCCAAACTTCCAATTATTTTAGCTTGTGATGCGTCTGCATACGGAGTTGGCGCAGTCCTCAGCCACAAATTTCCTGACGGGTCTGAAAGGCCCATTGCTTTTGCATCAAAAACGCTAAGTGATACACAGAAGAAATACTCTCAGATCGAAAAGGAAGCCTATGCTATAATCTTTGCTGTTAAAAGATTCTACATGTATCTCATTGGTACATACTTTATTTTGCAAACGGATCATAAACCCCTGACGAGCCTGTTTCACCCTTCCAAGGCCTTACCCATTCTTTCAATGAGCAGACTACAACGTTGGGCTTTGATACTGATGTTTCTGACTTTTCAGATTCAATATCGCTCCACCGCTAGCCATGCCAACGCAGATGCCTTTTCTCGACTGCCGTCAACCGGTGGTGGAACCGGAAAGGAAGATCCTGAGAGTCGCGAAGTTCATGAGCTCGCTGAATACTGGTTGACAACATTACCTCTCCCCATTGGCATCAAGGATCTCCGTGAGAAGACTGCAGAAGATTCAGAGCTGCAGAAGCTAAAGAGTTGGAGTTGGAGAAGATACCCGACCAGATGAAGGAATTCTACTCTAAACGGTACGAATTTGTAGAATCAAATGGTCTGTTTATGTGTGGGCACAGAATAATCATCCCGAAAAGTTTGCGTAGCGCAATCTTGCAAGATTTGCACAAAGGTCATCTGGGTCAAACCCGAATGGCTTCAAGAGGCCGGCAATACGTGTGGTGGCCCGGAATAGATTCAGACATCCGGAAATTTGTGGCAAGGTGTACACACTGTCAAAGTAACCAAAGTAACCCTCCAGCCCAAAACAGTTCCTGGCCCCCGTCTCTCAAAGCCTAGGAACGCGTACATATAGACCACTTGGGCCCTTTTCACGGGAACTATTGGTTGTTGGTGGTCGATAGTTACTCTCAATGGTTAGAGGTCGTCGCCGTTCCAAATGTGTCTTCACAACCTACAATCTGTGCACTTCAACGGATGTTTGCAATCTACGGGTTACCTAGGTACATTGTGAGTGACAACGGAACTTCATTCACATCGCGTTTGTTTCAGCAGTTTTGCCTACAGAATAACATTCGTCATATTCTTGCTCCGGCGCAGCATCCTCAGTCGAATGGCCTAGCGGAGAGATATGTGAAGATGTTTAAACAGAAACTAGGGAACGCTCCGTTTGCCTCGAAACACAGATTAAGCACAGCGGTCTCTGATCTTCTCTTTTCTTACAGGTCGACCAAGAAAGAATCGGGGAAATCGCCGGCAGAACTGTTGTGGAGTCGAAATCTATCTACAAAGTATGACCACTGGCGAGAGAGCTGCAAGCAGGGAGACGGACACGAGGTTGCCGAACCTACAAAATTCAAGAAAGGACAGCTGGTATGGTTCCTTCGTACCACGGTTGGGGCGGCAGCGGACTTGCCGGGTGTCGGCCCTGCGGTACAGGCTGGCCCAGCGGTCGGGGCCGGTGCGGCAGCGGGCTTGCCGATTGTCGGCCTTGCGATACAGGCTGGCCCATCACACATAGCAGCTAGGCCACCAGATGCGCAACGACGATAGCCAGCAAGATACAGAAGACCGACAAGGCGCCAGGACCCCCTGGCCTATGAAAGAGAGAAATACAAAAGACAGAATTAAAAATAGAAGTGGAGGTGTTGTAGACAGATAAAGATAGCTAACAATCCTTAGATATGTTACTATGCTGTAGCGATATTGTAATTGTTCTTTTGTGAGATTGGCTAACTGCTAATGCAGAGAGCCAGTTGTTACTTTAAGCCAGTTCATGTTTTTGCTATCCTGAAGTACAGCAGCCTAAACTTATAACATAATATAAGCCATCAAAAGATCCAAAATGTATTGTGTCCATATCGCAGCGCCAATGTTATAAGTTTAGGCTGCTGTACTTCAGGATAGCAAAAACATGAACTGGCTTAAAGTAACAACTGGCTCTCTGCATTAGCAGTTAGCCAATCTCACAAAAGAACAATTACAATATCGCTACAGCATAGTAACATATCTAAGGATTGTTAGCTATCTTTATCTGTCTACAACATTGGTCTACTAAAAACAATATGATGTTGCATCCAATGAGTGTTACTTCTTTACGTACTCTATAAAGTTTTTAATCGATAGTAGTTAATTTAACAGTAGTTAGTTTTTTGCCTATTTAACACGTATCTGCAGTATTGATGATTCTGTTGAATAACGTTTGTTAAAGCGAAGTTGACACAGTGTTATGCGCGTGCCGCGTGTTATACGTAGGTAGGTAAGTTAGTACCCGAGTAGACCACGGGGGGCGATGCGGACGATTGTAAACAAGTCGGCCCCTAAAAGGAGCATAATCTCGACGTCGAAGCATGTTTCAGCAGAGCGTTTCCAGTCCTATCGGGTTTCATTTCAAGGTTACCTTTCATTCAAGGTTTCAACCACCTGTATGTTAGCACTCACATTGTGCTAAACGTTTGCCTTATTTACTAAACAGGTACATAAGCGCAGTTGGTCTTGTTAGTTTGGTTGGTTGTTGGTTTCTCACTGCGGTACAAATGGAGGATCACGTAAAGTCCAATTCTTGCAAAAATACATAAGTTCTATCTAGCACCCTATTTCAAAATGCTGCCCAGGGTGATTCGAGACTGCAAAGATGTGACCGCCTGCCAAGTGGAGCTAATGGACATTTTGATAGCCTTATCAAGCATCTTGGGTAAATGATATGACAATTATTCAGTATCCGCATTTCCGTTCCTCTCAAGAATGTATACGCTGGCTCAACTCTTGGCCGGGGTAGCGAATGTAGCGAGGTGTCTGTAAGAAATCATTTTAACATCAGACACTGCTTTCAAAATATTTTTCGACGATCACATGCTTCAGTAGTTGGCGTAAAAAAGCTTCTTCGGTCACTCACACAGAACTTTATACTTCAGCATGCGCGCTAAACAAGTCAGACCTTACAAGCAAACTGTGCTGGAATTTTACAACCCAATTTGCATGATGCAAATGTTTTCAACATTTCAAGTTTTTATTTCAACCCAAGGAGGCCTTATGAAAATGAACCAATCATTAAGTGCAATTAAGAGTAATCGTCCCCCTTGGTTGAGATTTGTTTAGACATTATACATAACTTTTCAATTATAATAAATAAAAATAACCTTTGACACAGTTTGCCTGAGGTTAATAACTTACTATTACGGCCCCCTTGGAACAAAAATTTAAACAGTTAGTGAGGTTAGTGGTGAGCATAGCATGCTATTTCAGCGTTGTCGAAAAGTAGTTCGTTTCGTGCCAGAAACGGTTACAGTTATCTCGCCTTTAGGCGAGATAAAAATCCAGTTTTTTCAATAAAATTCTGACACTATATGCCGACGCCAAATAGTTAAATCTGCCAGTTAGGTATTTCTGGCAAAAATTTTTTGTAAGGCAGTTATCTGGCATGCCAGATCTAGCAAGAATTTTATGCCAGATAGCTCTCTGTTCTCTGAGTCTCTGGCAGATTTCTCTATTTGGCTTCCACATATATGTAGAAGCTGTCTTCAGTGGAAAATTTTGTTTCCCTTACCTTCTCTTTCTGGCTTCCCATTTCCTTGTAATTTGTACGGTTGGTCATTTACATTTATCTTAATCTTTATCTTTATCTTATTTGCATTAACGTTATCTTATGGCGCAATAATTGCAGCTTTGTAGAAGCCAGTTTATTCAAATTAAAACAAATTCCTAATCCTATTCCTCCACACACCAGAACAAAATCTTTACACAACGTTCGCACGATCCTGCCATTCTTTTTCTTTAATACCTCATTCGTTTTAAATACCATGGTTTGGTGTCTTTTTTCAAACCAAATAGACTTCTCAAATTTCGGAATTGTAAAGAGACCTAGTAGTTACTGCGATTCTGGTAAAGATGGCGATATGAAACAAGCAACGTCGGTTTGTACCAGCTTTTCAGACAGACCAGTCGAATATCGGCCAATTGTCAGTGACAACGCTGCTAACAGCAGTGATGTGGATCGGATCGGCAGTAAAAATTTAACCGATCCGATCCAGTAGATTTATTTATCAATCCGATCCGATCCGGCGATCCGGGTTCGCTTCTTCAAGAAAGCTAAATGAAACTTATTTTAAAGTGGGGTTTGCAATGTCAAGCACGTCTTACACGCTAATTTAACTGAACTAGCTTCATTTCATTATTCCGACAAACAAATGCATAAGGAATTACGAAAAATTGTTGAAGTAAAATTTCAAAAGATAGAGGCAGATAATGAACGCTACGGACTAAGTATTTTCTAAGGTAATAAAGAAAATACGAAATCACCTTATTAATTAAAAGCTAAAAGCTAAGAATTAAGTTCTCCAAACTGAAACTGTTACTTTTTTGGATTATTTGGTATTTTGCTGAAACTCAAATTAGCATTTCATGTTGTTGGCGATTTGGTGACCGAACTGAAGCTTGAACACCAGCTTTCTACATACAGCATAAATTTCAATCAAATTAATTACAGTTTTGGAGTTTAAAGCTGTTTAAAACATTTTTTGTAAACTTTTTCAAACTCAGCTTGTCAACTTGCACTTGAGCTTGCATTTACAGTTCTCAAGTCTGGCAACTTTTTAGTCTCAAGTCAGCTAATTTCAGTAAGTCAAACGGACGTTTTATTAAACACTGAGGCTGACAACTTGAGCTTGCGATTCAAGTGAAACTACTTCGGTTGCACCTGCAAAATTGCAAAATTATGAAATTGGCCCCAGATCTGGCATTCGCACGTAGATGCCGGATGCATCGCATCGCAAGAATTAAACAAGTTACTGTTTGCTGTAAGTTTACTGCTTATTTACAGCTTACCTTCTTCCTGAGAAACTAAAACCTTTGTACAGCGAACATTGTAGAAGAAAATAAGAAAAAGAAAACTTTGCGCACCAAATAATACAGAAATTGAAATAGTGTTTGGTCATAATTGTGAGCTAACAGTGACTGACAACTGACTAGCAAATGTACTGTCACTGTAGCATAGCAGAATATGTGCAACAAAAGAACTGAAGCCGATTCAGTATTTATTGTTGACATAATGCTTTACTTTCAGTACACCTTATTTAATTTATACTGTTGTTTTACATAAACTACGCCCTTCAAAATCCAAAATGTGACAGACAAAAACATCATTAAGTGAAAAGATTTTGCCACAGGGTTTTTCGAATCGTACAACCACAAGCATAAGCAGCACCGGAAAACTTCACTGACACCTGCGTAGCGGCTAAAACAATTTAACACTAGGAATATTTCAAGAAAAACCCTTTATATTCAATAGCCAACTATGATGATCTAGATGAACCATAAGTTTCAGCATAATAAATAAATTAAGCAGTCTCCTTGGAATGCTGGAAGCGTCCTGCTTTCGACAACTTACTATTTGGCAGACTTTGTCAAAATTGACTGAACGCTTGCTGCAGACTTTCGTAATCAGATTTGATTTTACAACACACCCCTGTCCAGACCGTCGAACAGGCCGGACGGTCAGTGACAGTTCCTGCCGCATATGGCTTACTAAAGTCTGCCTGGATAACTATCGAAAATCTAATATTTCTACATGTATTTTGGATAGGCGGCGAAAAGTGGCACCGGTGTCATATAATATTTCCACCGTTTTCGCCCCTATAATAGGGTATACTAATATTTCACCCCGTGATATTCCTCCCCCCCCCCTCTAAATGGTGTCCGTTCAAAACATCTAAAGTCAAAACGTCTAACGTTCGTAACGTCTACCGACGAAACGTCTAACGACGAAACGTCTACTGACAAAATGACTAATTTTTCTAAAATTGTGTCACACGTTCAAGACGTCTAAAATCATTTTCTAATTAAAGCAAATCAGGTATATCGAAGTAAATCTTTTTAAAATCACATTAAACTAGTGGGAAAATGCCCTGAACGGGCATGCATGGACTAGAATAGGGAAAGAAGGAAGAGCGGAAAAATGCCAATAGACTTTACAGCCGGTGCTGAAAATTATAGAAACTAGATCCTGCGCCGAATAGTGAAAGCAGTCGGCGCAGAAAATTATAGAAACTAGACTCAGCGCCGAACAGGGAATGCAGTCGGGTAGCGTGGAACAGGCAATTTCTCCGTCCATCCTATTCGCGTGAACTGCTCTACACTAGTCGAGAACGTGGTATTTACTGCGTTGGAAATGAGGCAGGCTGCAGCCAAATCGTTCGTGTAAGCAATCTGCTTTTGAAGAGTAAAAAGTTCGTTGTTGATTGTGGATCATGAACTAACTAGCTTTGTTCTTTAACATAAAGTTAAAGCCGCTACTCCTGTCATCTGCATAAAGTACATAAACCGCATTGCCTATGAGTAATACTACAGTACTGGTCAAAATTAGATTCTCTTTGTATGCGCGAGCACAGGCAGTGAACGCGTGCACAGTCAGTGCCTGCGATCACTGCCTGCTTGTACCTAGCTTTATGTTAAGTCAATGCTTATGGTTTGATCTTATCCTTAGCTACTGTCTGCAGCTTTATTGTTAGAAAATGGTTGATTTAAGTTCCAGCAGAGCAAAGCGGCACTTACAAACAGACGGGAATTGGTGATGATGTTTGAATAATATCCTGCATATAAGTCTAGTAATATGCAATGCAAAGTGAAATATCTGTTGTCAACTGAGAATTGGTTTGGTCTATTACAAACATGAATTCCACTATAAACAGACAAGCAAGCGAATGCGCTCACAAATAAATTTAAAGCAAGCACTCTATTAGTAATCCTTCTATTAATTATTGAACATCTTTTTATTAATTATTAAGAAAATCATTAATGACTACTCAGAAAACGATAACCAAGTACTATTCGCAAATTGGTTTTTTATAGTTTGTTATTGAGTTAATAGTAGTATACATATTTTCTTGTCTAAAATTTGGAAGCTGATTTATGTTTGTTATCTACGGCATATTGTTTAACTGCTTGTGAAGCCATGACGCTAATGTTAAGGTAAGTAATTTCTATGCTTGTTGGAAAGGGCAAAAAATAACAGTTTGGCCGCCTACATGTTGCTATGATTGTACCAAAGCGCTATTTTCATTTCAGACAAGTTTTATTTCAGGCTCCACCGTTTATTTCAAACTTACATTGCAGACTGTTTGTTACACATTTAGAGTTGCATAAAATCTATTTTATCGTTGGTCCACCGTTATTAGCGACCACAAGGGGGGCAACTGAGTACATGTGGTTAATGTAATGTCTGCACTGTTTTACCGTCATTTTTTCTTTCCAAAAGGTTTTGATCCCAGACTGCAATTCCTGTAAATTCATAGGTTTGGTTTCAGACCGTAAATATTCCTTCAACTGATGCCACACACATTCGATTCCATTTAGGTCAGGACTTTCGGGAGGCCTCTTGTCAAAGTATTTGATTCCAGATGTCTTGAAAAACTGTCTGGTATAACGACTGGTATGCATGGGGGCGTTGTCCATCTGCAGGACCGAAGAAGGATGTTTGTCAACAAAAGGGGAATAGTACTTGTCTAAAATCTCGCAAAACAGCTTGCTATCCATCTTCGTTTTGCCGTTGAAAATGCAGACGCTTGTAGCTCCATTCCAACTAATACCAGCCCAAACATGGACCTAAACAGACCCTTGACTAGTGAGAAATAGAATTAAGAGAATTAGAAATATACTTAACACATTTCTGATAGATCTGTGACAGAAATTTGAAGTTTTAAAAATAAAAGTTTCAAACGAGAATTTAAATTTTTTCAAGAGGAGACCAAGGGTAACCAAACAATGACAGCTTGCTTAAGTGCTGATGAAAATTAAAAATTGCGGTAAGTCAGAATTACAGGGTTAGTATCCTATCCAAGTTCTCCTCCCGTTATTAGCGACCACAAGGGGGGCAACCAGGTTCTGTCTGTGTAACAAAATATAAAGTTGCTAGTAACTTATGGGTCTGTCAGATTAAACTCCACTGCACAAAATATATATGTCCCGAAAGTTGGTCTTATATTTTGAGACTAATGTCAACTTTCTTGAATGCTTCTACACTCACGTTTAATCTGGCACTCCCATTAATAGTTTACCTTCACTGGATGCTTGGATTTGCTTTTGATGGCCAAGTATGCAGAATCTCCGATCTTTTTGAAGCATTTCTTTTTATGCCGCTCAAGTTGAACTGTGCACTCATCTGATAGGACCATGTTCTCCAAATTGATTTTATTTTTCGCTAGGTTTTTGCAGAATTCAACACGCTTTGGCTTGTTTACGTCGCGAACCATTTGACAATACTTCGTATAAGCTGCCACCCAGCCGGCTTCTTTCCTGTAGCGTCTAACCGTTCTTGGCGAAAGGATTATCATAAATTTGCGTGAAATCAAAGTTCTCAATTGAAGTGAAGTCAATTCATTATTTTTTCTCAAAACGACGTCAATAAAATTAATAATTTCGGTGGCCTGGCGCAACTTCGGCCGTCCAGGACGCAGCTTGTCGCTAAGAAATAATCTGGAAATGTATCTTTTCCAAAATAAACGAATAGACTTATAAGAATAATCGAAACCGTCTGTTCTTAGCAATTCGTTAATTTGGACAAAAGTAAAGCATTTTCGCCTTAATTCCACAATTCTTTGCCGAACAGGAAGAGTCAAACGTTGTCCCTTCTTCAGAGTTTCACCGCTCATCTCCTAGAAATGTTATACAACGCAGTAATGTTACGCAAACTATTATTATCTATTTGATAATTTGAGAACTCAAAAATAAGATAGAAATTTAGAAAAATCTGGTTTGATGAACTGTCTAATGTTTAAAATCTTTGATTTCAGTGGATTTCAGTGAGCACTGGACCTTATTAATCAAATCCCTGGTGTCAGTCCTCAGGAAGTAAGCCCTGCTGGTTGTACTCGTCAGCGATTGTGGCGAGCTGAGTTAGCCCACACTGCTGCTAGCCCTAGAGTTCCTAATTCCACAAATCGTGGAAACAATCAGCTTGATCTTTTGGCGCCAGTTCAAAATTCTTTGCAACTTATTTTGCAAAATCAACAAAGACTTGAGCAAAAGATCGACTCGATTGTTTCAAAACTAGGAGATCCCGGCGGCCCAGAGATTAACCTTCTTCCCCGTAGTCCCAGTAACGTTAATGAGCGACCCGACGAACCTCCCAATACCCAGCCACCTAACCAGTTTCCAGAAGAGGAAATTTGGCGCATGTTCGTAGGATCGCCTACCAGAAGCGCATTTGCTTTAAAGTTGCTCAGATTGTACTTTACGCCCGCTGAATTAAATCAAGCTAACTGTACAGGAACCTGTGGCAAAACGCAGTTGGATCTGGAAAAATTGGAGAAAATCAAAGCCACAGTATTGCAGCGCATGCCTCCTGGACCCGGAGAAACCCCCTCCAGAGCTTGGCATCAATGCGTCGTGGGAATCGACGGACATTGCCGAAGAGTGACGAAACGATCCAGAACAGACCAAGGAAATAACAATGAAGACCCAGATCCTAGTACTGAAGCTTAAATTTTGTTTGTTTTCAGATTACAGCACATCGTGACTTTTTAAAACGTGTAGCGAAAAATATTGCCAGTCAAACCAAAAAATTTCATTGTATCATTTTCAACAAGATGCTAACATACACACAACGTAGGTTTTTGGAAAAAGATTTTTTGCATTTTTTCACTTCAAAAACTAGAAAATGGTAAACATTGGCTGGGCAGCATTAGTGCAGTAATAGCAAGGCGCCAGCTTCGCATCAATGAATAAGACTAATACATAGCAGGCCTTAAAACAGCATCGCCACAACCAACAGCATACAGTGTTTTTCAACCCGAAAACGTTGTAGGTTGAGCTCACAAAAAAGTGACCAATAAAGTTACCCTGAAATTAAAAACACTAAGAACATTAAGCGGATTATTACGAATTCCTCGTAAGTGGATTATTACTGTTATGCAATAAATTATCATCACACTTGAACAACTAGGCTTGGACAATTTTTGTTGCTGATGCAATATATACTTCGTTAAATATATTATTAATTCGTTAAATAATTAGTACAACTAATAGAAGACTGTGCTTGCTTTAAATTTATTTGTGAGCGCATTCGCTTGCTTGTCTGTTTATAGTGGAATTCATGTTTGTAATAGACCAAACCAATTCTCAGTTGACAACAGATATTTCACTTTGCATTGCATATTACTAGACTTATATGCAGGATATTATTCAAACATCATCACCAATTCCCGTCTGTTTGTAAGTGCCGCTTTGCTCTGCTGGAACTTAAATCAACCATTTTCTAACAATAAAGCTGCAGACAGTAGCTAAGGATAAGATCAAACCATAAGCATTGACTTAACATAAAGCTAGGTACAAGCAGGCAGTGATCGCAGGCACTGACTGTGCACGCGTTCACTGCCTGTGCTCGCGCATGCAAAGGGAATCTAATTTTGACCAGTACTGTAGTTCCAACTGAAAATACTTTGTAAAGAGTTTCGAGTTTTGTTTCACTCTTAATAATAGTCTGCAACAAATTAAAAGTGTCATTTTTCGTTAAAAACGTTGTGTTGGAAAAGCCAACAAAAGTATGTGCCAAAACGAAATCTTAATCCTGTCTATAGGGCATTAAAAGGCGATGGCAAATGCTACAGTCGCGAGGCTCAACCAAGTCTAAAAGTAGACAACCCAGGAACAGTTTTTCTAGTTTGCTGTTTGAGATAAAATTGAACGAGAAAGCAGCCGCTCATATCAGCATATTTTAATTCACGCGAATAGGTATAAAACCCAGTCACAGTTCATAAAATTATCTTATCAAAGGCAGTATTGTTAAAAAAATGAATCGTTGAGCTGGACATATCGCAATTCACGCGAATAGGATGGACGGGGGAGCTGCCTGTTCCACGCTACCCGACTGCATTCCCTGTTCGGCGCTGAGTCTAGTTTCTATAATTTTCTAGGCCGACTGCTTTCCCTATTCGGCGCTGGATCTAGTTTCTATAATTTTCAGCGCCGGCTGTAAAGTCTATTGGCATTTTTCTGCCCTTCCTTCTTTCCCTATTCTAGTCCATGCATGTTCCTCCCCACAAAATTTACAAAAGCCATGAAACCCAGCCAAATGATGCAGCGAATTTCACAGACAGCAACACTTTTGAAAAGAGGTAGTTGCAAGTAAAAATACCGAAAACATTTTTACCACGCATGGGCAATGCCTGCACAACTCCTACACATGTGCAGGCTAGGAAAAATTTACTTCTGCACAGTGCGCAGCAATACTTTTACCCCCGCGCAGCAAAATTTTACCCCACACAGTAAAGTACAGCAATATTTAAAAAAGTACAGCAAACTTTTTGAAAGTACAGCACGCAACAATATTTTTACTCCACCGCACCAAAACGCATCAAGATTTTGTCCCGTGCAGCAAATTTCTATCGCCACGCAGCAAATTTTTATACCCGCGCAACAAAGCGCATCAATGTTTGTTTTATCCAGCGCAGCAGATTTTACCGGCAGCAAAGCGCATGAAGATTTTATATATACCGCGCAGCGCAGCAAAACGCATGAAGATTTTATATATACCGCGCAGCGCAGCAAAGCGCATAAAGCGTATAAGCGCATTAGAGCAAAAGAGGCTAAAGCATGACATAAGGCGCAACGTCGCTTTACCCAGCTGCTGAACAAGTGCTCGAAAATTTGGTTGGAATTGCAGCTACCTCGATTCTGCGGAAAGCCGCTATAATGGTGTACTCAAAATCATTTGGTGGACGCATAGTTTGGGCTCTGGCTTTTTCTGAGAGCTGCCGCCTAGGCTCCTCAGGCGATTGGTAAGTATGAAAAAATTGCAAAAAGGGCAAAAATAAAAAATTTCATGCTTCTTTAAATTTCATACTACTAACACCCAAAGAATTTTTCTACTTTTCAACGGCATATTTATAGCCTTTATGAAGAAAATGCTTGAAAAATATATATCCGAGTTTTTTAGAGAAAATTGCGATTTTTGCTTAAAAAGTTGTAGAATTTTAAAAAACTTTCTCGGTTCTTCAAAGTGAAAAGAATTAAGAGTTCCGAAGACCGATTTGTTTTGCAAAATCAAAAAAATTTCTTCAACTACTAAGCCCCCAGACCTCCTATTGGAAACACTTTACCGCTACCCTCTTTTAATTTTTAAAGTCCTTTTTTACGCCTCCCCCTCTTAATTATGCCTTTCTACATTGATCAGTCCACCTGCAGTTGATTATTTATTTTACTTGCATGAGCTTAATTATATGTTCTTCCATAAAATGAAGGAAAAAAGGTTGCTATCAAAGAAAGATGACTTTTATGTTCATTGTCGGAGGATACCCCATTTCTGCTTCCAAGAAAGACCACTTGGGGACAACAAAAAATTGGTTAAGTCAATTTTCCATTTCAAAATCCAGAATACGCCCATGCATATATCTTAAACTTAAGAGAAACTACAAAACCTTGCGAGATCTGCAGGTGGTCAAGCCAGGTATTCTGCAAGTAAGATTCTCCTTAAGCTATCGCCCATTGATTTCTTGCTGCAGCCTCTTCGTTTATAGTTAATCTTTCTAGATATTGGATTTGTGCAAAAATTTGATTATTTTGCTTTTGCTAGTTTAGAGTGAACTATTTCTCTATTTACTTTCGAAAATATTATACGACACCGCCCGGCAGTCTGCAGTGAGGTCCTGTACACTGGTCGGTCGGCCGCGTAGCGAGCTGGGTACCCACAAAAAATGGAGCCGGTGAGCCCTAGTTTATAGTATAAATTGGTGTAGCAAGCCAATTGGTTTCTATCAATTCAATCAATCGAAGCAGCAAGTGTAGGGTTTCCAAAGAACGGCAATGTTTTTAGTTCACTATGCTGTTGAAGTTGACCAAATTTTATTTGGATTTCCTGATATGATCTAACATTATTCTAGAATTGACAGTACCACGCTGTGGAATAGTGTATATACACATGTGTGTATCCCTCTGAAATAACAAACGTTTTAGGATGCTAGTATGAAAAAGTGAAAAGTAAATATTGATAAGTTTCATCGTTTGCAATGGAAGGGCAAGTTTATGATTAGTCTATAATCATTAATAATGCACTGTCCATTCTTTTATCCGTAATCCTTTTATTTATGTTGTTCTTCAATTTAAGGTGTGATCTAAGAGGATACACTGGATTAACCTTTACACAACATACGCACCGTTTCTCTAGTACAGCTCCAAATGTAATGAGATACCAAACAATTTCCAGTCCAAGGCATAATGTGATAGGATCGAATCCACGTCGCTTAAAGTTCAATATATTTCTGATCAGTTTGAGTTTAAAATGCAACACATCCTCACGGTGAAGGACACACTGATATTAAATAGATAGAGATAAGCAAAAAGAATGTGAACTAACACTAATAACAAAATATTAAAACCTTGGACTGTGAGATCAAATTGGTAAAACTATTATTGGTGGCTTAAACTAGTCCTACATGGTGATTTCCAGGAATGGCTGTGCTTACAGTGTAAAGTCGCTGAAGAGCAAACGGCTGTGTCAGTGCTATTATAGCATGAATTAGGCAATACAGTTTTAGATGCCAAGGGCCAGATAGCTTATATCGAACTGATGGCTGATCAGTCACCTAAATGATAATTCATAAAATGTGGTATTATAATCAATTTTATCGACTATGATACTATATTACAGACAAAACACCAGATAAAACAACAACTTTTGCGCTGGATTTTGTAAACTTAAAAGAAGCATGCATTATATTTCTTATATTAGGAACAATGCGACGAATAGCATGACATATTAATTTCTGAAGAATATATATTACTTGCGGAATTTTGCTATAGTCTCCGAGTCGATTTAGACATCCTTCTTCCCAACCTGGTCCATAGAAAATGGCTTTGAATTTGTCACCAAAGTTACGCATTCTAGCCGCCTTCTTTATGAGTCCATTGTACGTATATTTGAACTGGAACAAAATGCAAAGTATAAGACGTTGTTCAGTTATGTGTTTATATATGTCGTAGTCACATAGTGAACTTGGGCACTTCATGAAGTGTCAGATAATTTCTGACTTTTCAGGAAGTGTCAGACACATAGTGTAATACTTTGTTGAAAACCTTTATTACAGTATCTGTCAGGTCATTTCTGACTTTTCATGAAGTGCCATTGTCTAAATCGACACAGTGAAATCCAACAATACACACAATTTGAAAATATTTTCCATTATTTGTGACGTAATGGACACAGTTATAATAGTCAAACAGAAACAGACTGTTATTTTGAGAATACACTTTACGTAACGGTTCCCTATCAAAACGTCTAAATTCAAAACGTCTAACGTTCATAACGTCTACCGACGAAACGTCTAACGACAAAACGTGTATTGACAAAACGTCTAATTTTTTCAAAATAGTGTCACCCGTTCAAAACGTCTACACTTTCCCAACTTCATGTGATTTTGGTTCTATGCTTGTAAATTTTGAAAAAATGTGCAAATTGGATTTGTAATAGATTTAGTGTAATTTAAGTAGGTATATTAAAGTAACAGTAAACTAAACCCTACGTCTAGTTTTGATAAAAACTTAGATTATTCAAATAGCTTGAAAACATTTAGTTTTGGGTTGTCGATCTTTTACCAAAAAGGCAACCCTTTAAAAAATTTGAATTTTGTAATTTGAAAAAATAAATTAGCTTTTTAGGGCCACTTAAGTGCCAGCATTCACCGGATGCAAAATTAGCTCAGTACGGTGAACTATCCGGACCGAGTGATTGAGTTTGTGACACATTTTACAATCAAAAATGTTTTTAAATTTTATAAATGTTTTCAAGCTATTTGAATAACCTAAGTTTTTATCAAAACTAGACGTAAGGTTTCGTTTACTGTTATTTTAATATATCTACTTTTAAATTACACTAAATCTATTACAAATTGCACATTTTTTCAAAATTTGCAAACATAGAACCAAAATCACACGATGTTGTGACAGTTTAGACGTTTTGAACGTGGAACACAATTTTGAAAAAATTAGACGTTTTGTCAGTAGACGTTTCGTCGGTAGACGTTATGAACCTTAGACGTTTTGAATTTAGACGTTTTAAACGGACACCTTACGTAACTTAACGTAATTACGTAACATTCTACAGATGCAAGGTATATAATTGACACTAGTATTAAAACAAGCAATATTGTCTGCAAAAGATTAAATGTTACCGAAGGAACATTTTTATAAATTGTAGGCCTGCTGCGCAGCGGAAACTATTTTCAAGTGGCAATTACTGAGAAATTATAAAGCCGCACTATCTTGACCAAGCCAGATTTTAATGCTTTCAAAGCTAATCCACATATTTTATTTAAAGTATTAGATACTTTTCTTCAAGTAGAGTAAAGTACACTGTCAAAGAACAGAAATGCAGCTTAGGAAATTATCAAACGTGTGCTTTGTTAATTGTGTATACAAAATAATGGCAGGCATCTGAGTTTCACTTTAGCTTCACAATGATCAGCGGACGTCTGCAAAATGCCGTAAGAAGTCTTTCTGTTGTCAGCACAGAGCAAATTTATTTCTTTTCATTAAATTTTCGATTTTCTGATTTAGTTTGCTTTGAGAGACACTTCAGAAGTTTTAGATTGCAAGTGTAAATTATGCTCTGCCATTTAAAGCATTGTTTACGCGCTTTCATACAATGACCGTTGCAGGGATGGAAACTGGGTCATGGGTCATTGGGTCATGGGTCGTTTGGGTCGCCATTTTTCCTTGGGTCACTGGGTCTTGGGCAGGGATGGAAACTGGGTCATTGGGTCATGGGTCGTTTGGGTCGTCATTTTTGCTTGGGTCACTGGGTCTTGGGTCACTAATTTTGTGAAACCTCTGGGTCAGTGTGGGTCTGGGTCAAGCTTCCTGTGGGTCACTTTGGGTCTGGGTCAGTAAATTTCAGTGGGACATTTTGGGCCTGGGTCACATGGTCTTGCCAAATCTTAAAAATAGTTTCCGGTTTCAATTTTTGCGTTGGAAATTTAGCTGATTTTAAAGGAAGACCCGCCGTTTCTAAAAAATTTTCGCACCTTGTTCACTAACAATTTTATTAAATTTAGTACTCACTGCGCAGAAATCACTAGAGTTAGGTGTGACTTTCCCTGCCATTCTATTTGAGTGGGTTCATATATAGTAAAAGAAGCGTACAATGGTGGACACATTTCTATCGATCATAAAATTTTACAGCGTGAACCGTTCAGGTCTTATAAGCAAAACGGCCAGCAAAATCTTACAGTAGCAATTATTTCTTTCAATTCCATCATTATTGAAAAAGTAATGAAAAGTTGTCAATTCGAGCTAATTTAAAAAATTAGGTATAAGGTTAGTTCAATGGTCTTTAAGCGCTTTGCATAAAAATCTATAGTCTATACTGTCACACATTAATTGATCCCATAGGACGGCTTACCGACCGGACTTCCAAGACGAACATCGATCCTACCCTTAGTTTTTTCAAACCGCCGGTCCCCATGTTTAACAGCTTTAGTAAGAAAAACAAACTGTTAACCTAGTTCCACAACATGAGTGGAATGTACTTATTCTTTCCTTTTTGCAAAAACTAAAAAAAATTAAAAAATTTGCACTTGCCTTTTTCCAAAAATTAAAACAATTTAAAAAATTTAATCAAGCATAATTGAATAAACAAAAAGACACTAAAAACATTAAAAATTCTTGTTTTAAAAGCACTGCGCAAAAGGACAATCAAGTTAGTCTGGGTCACGTTATCCTATTGGGTCATTTGGGTCTGGGTCACGAAAATGTTTGGGTCAGATGGGTCTGGGTCACGAAAACGTTTGGGTCATTTGGGTCTGGGTCACCAAATTTTAAAATTTTATGGGTCACTTTGGGTCTGGGTCAAGTTTGCGTTTGGGTCGAGTGGGTCATGGGTCACAAAAAGTGACCCAGTTTCCATCCCTGGTCTTGGGTCACTAGTTTTGTGAAACCTCTGGGTCAGTGTGGGTCTGGGTCAAGCTCTCTGTGGGTCACTTTGGGTCTGGGTCAGTAAATTTTAGTGGGTCATTTTGGGTCTGGGTCACATGGTCTGGCCAAATCTTAAAAGTAGTTTCCGGCTTCAATTTTTGCGTTGGAAATTTAGCTGATTTTACAGGAAGACCCACCGTTTCCAACAAAGTTTCGCATCTTCTGCGCGTTCACTAACAATTTTATTAAATTTAGTACTCACTGCGCAGAAATCACTAGAGTTTGTGACTTTCCCTGCCATTCTATTTGAGTGGGTTCACATATATAGTAAAAGCAGCATACAACGGTGGACACATATCTATCGATCATGAAATTTTACAGCGTGAACCGTTCAGGTCTTATAAGCAAAACGGCCAGCAAAATGTTGCAGTAGCAATTATTTCTTTCAATTCTATCATTATTGAAAAAGTAATGAAAGACACTAAAAACATTAAAAAATTCTTGTTTTACAAACACTGCGCAAAAGGACAATCAAGTTAGTTTGGGTCACGTTATCCTATTGGGTCATTTGGGTCTGGGTCACGAAAATTTTTGGGTCAGTTGGGTCTGAGTCACGAAAACGTTTGGGTCATTTGGGTCTGGGTCACCAAATTTTAAAATTTTATGGGTCGCCTTGGGTCTGGGTCAAGTTTGCGTTTGGGTCGAGTGGGTCATGGGTCACAAAAAGTGACCCAGTTTCCATCCCTGGACTGTTTTGCATGTCACTGAGTGGACAGGAACCAAGACTGTAGAGCTAACGTAAGAGACCCGGAAAACTTAACCACCTGTAATTCCGCTTAGATAAACAATGCTATGAACGAAGAAGGAAGGAACTAGTAAGCGAATGCGTTAAATGCAATAGAGAAAGAACTGTAACTTCAACTGGATCAGCTGTTCGTATACTCTTCCGTTAACCAGTTTCTATTTAAGTCAATCCCTGTTCACTATGCTGACAATACACTATTCTTCAAACTGGTTTCTGATTTCAAGACAGTCTGAATCATGAAATCAGCCCTTTTGTTTACATTGAAAAATCCATGTGTTAAAGATGCCGAGCCTATCTTTAACCGTGCAATACACGCTTTCATGCAATTGCTATGTTATTTAGTGCGTTCGGTATGTAAAAGTTGCCCCCAGAGCAACTTTAAGAGACCTGCTGCGCTGAGGCGCAGCAGCAGGAATAAGCGAATTGATATGAATTATTATGACGAATTAATAAGAAAACAAACAGATGACGTATATCCAAAAGAATTATGTTAGTAATGAAGAATTTTTGTAAAATAAAGAAAATCACTTAAATGCATAATTTTATAAATGAAATAGTGTAAAATAATTCCAGATTCCTATGCATTGGTTAATTAGTTATGTATAACTTATTTTATTTTGTGACAATTCAAAAATAGTCTTATTTAATTTTAAAGCGTTGTCAATTACCTTGCAAACTTAACACAACGTAAACAGTGTAATCTAATTTCTTAATCAGACATTCTATTTCTAGTTTAACTGTTGTAGTGGTTTCTATTTACGTCATAAAAATGGGAAATATTTTCAAATTAAGTATACTGTGGGATTTCACTATGTGTCAATTGAGGCATGGGCACTTCATGAAAAGTCAGAAAAGACCTGACAGATATTGTAATATAGGTGTTCAACAAAGTATTACACTATGTGTCTGACACCTCATGAAAAGTCAGAAATTATCTGACACTTCATGAAGTGCCCAACTACACTATGTGACTACGACATATACATGTTATTATATAAGTTATAAAGATACAGTATAAAACGCTTAAGAAAGTGTTTCTTCTCGATAATGCATTATAATTGTGCATACTATGGAAGCAAAGTTGTGAAGTATACTTACTTGAACCAGAAATAAATTTGAAGTGTCAATAGGATCTACAGTTCCAAATTTCGTCTCCTGTGTTGTATCTTCTTCGATGTAGGTTCCTAAACACAACAATAAATACATAACACCAAGCACATAATATTGAAATACACAAAAACGTGAACGAATTAACTTATTTAGTGTTGTGGCTGCGTGTGCAACCAGAAAGAGGTTCGATCGAGCCCACAACGTTCGCCTTAGCCCTTGACTCCTTGATCGATTAAACGGTTACTAGAAGGAAACCATAAACATTTTATTTTGGCCGCTTTGACTACGAACAATCATCGTGCGGCGTATCTTGGCAAATGAAATTACATCTCTGCTGTCAGCCTTCCACTTCGCGTAACTGTCGTTGAGTCTTGATAATTGTCACGTGTCATGATAATTATATATACCAAAATTTTAAATCATCTGTTGGTAGTGAATTTTCTTGAAAACAAAATTAGAAGAAAAGAAAGAGAACAATCACATATACTATAAGTAATATAATGCCATACTATTATGTAATTACCAAAAAGTTGGTCCCAAATGAGCAAAAGATTTCCATAGTTCTTATCGATTGCATAAGGATTCCTTGCTAAATATTATTGAGGCACCACAGCAAAGTGAAAGATAAAGGAATAGTCGGTGTTTTAAGTTCAATTCCATTTCTATATATACTTGTTGGCTAATGTTCGCTTAATGCAGATATTGCTTATTTAATTTTACTTGTGCAAGGTCTTGTCAAGATCACCTCGTCCTGTTGCTGAAAAACCGATAATCGAAAAACTGATCGATTAAATTAAAAGTAAATTGAAATATTTTTGTGCTCCCCAGAAACAAATACAGGCTTTCTCTTGGCCCGCTTGTTTAGACTTCATTGGACTTCAAGTTGATTTTAAATGAACGTAGAATCATTTAAATTTAGTGACCTGTATAATGTATGTATAACCTATTACTTTTGTGTTAATGCAGCTAACAAGTGTCATACAGATGTCACAGATAACTCAAACTGGAATTATACCATGATGCATTCGATGATTTGCTGGAGTCATGAGAATTTTTTCCAGAGGTCCCAACCTCGGAAATAGCTGTAACAAAACGGACATAGTTATTCGCTCGCTGCTGTCGTCATCGCAGCAGCACAATAACAGCTGCTTCTAGAGACCTTCACGGGCCTGAATTTTAAAGCCCGGCCCGGCACGGCCCGCCCCGGCAAGTGAAAATTTCTGCTCGGGCCGGCCCGGCCCGGCCCGCTCCAACCCAGGCGCGGCCCAGTCCGACCCGTAAGCTAAAAAGTTAGGCCCGAGCCCGTTGTTAGTATTTTTGCTGTTGCCCAAAAGAAAGAACTGGGCTCAGATTACATAGAATTTCCCTTGTCGTCACAGGATGCCATGTTTAAGCGATTTCTAAATTTTGAGTACAGTACTATGAAGTACAGTCAGTAAGTTCAGTTCTTTGCGCTTAGGGAGCAGTTGTTGCTCGTTTTCGTTGATTCAAGTATAACACGACATAAATATAAAATTAGGAAGAAAGAACATCATTAAATATAAATAACTATTACCTTTCAGATGCTAATGTACAAACAAGAAATAAAGATTAAGACTTAAGACATATAATATAAAGTAAGCTAGTCACCTACGGTAATACTCTAACAGAGGTAGAATACTTAGGTAAGATAAAAGCAAAAGAACCAGTGATTTTTCAAAATTTATTTTAGAACAGAATAAGTTTTTATAAAAAGCGCCTCCACAACTGAATAAAAGGCAAAATATTTAACTGAAAACAACACCTCCAAAACAGCTCCAACATTCGGCCCGGCCCGCATCTAAATTTTTCCTACATCAGCCCGGCCCGGCCCGGCCCGTTTTACCTCAGGCCCGACCCGGCTCGGCCCGGCCCGCGGGCTGGGTGAGTGAAGGTCTCTAGCTGCCACAGTCTGTTGAAGTTTTGCAATATTGAGGCACAAACTTTCCTAAGTATAATACGTTTTGTAATTGCAACATAAATTCACATTCTTTAGTCAGTGTATAACAAATATTACACCAGGAGGTGTCCTGAAAAAATAAAAATGTTAGAAAAGAAATAGTGAGGGAAATTCTTTGATTTTTTTCAATAAACACTGAATAAAATGTAAGAATTTATTTGAAAAATTCTACTACCATAGTATTATCCAAAGCTGATTAAACAGCGATAACTATGTGACCTGATTTACCTGAGAATGACACCAAACTTGATAAAGGTAAGCAATCGTGCCGTGAACAGCCACTTGATGCGGTGGCATCAAAAAAGCAAATGGCAGTGTCAGTCCCTGGTAAAAATAAAGGACAATAAAAGAATATTTAGTAAACTTTGAATTTCGTATATATATAACATTTAAAGTTAAAATTTTTAATCAATAATTTTTATGGTTTACGATTAGGTGACAAAACAATCTGTATTTTTTTGCATTTTCAATCAAAAGTTTTGGTATCACACTTGCTTTGGAACTTGATCTGAATTGCTTTAAATTTTGCAGTATTTGTATAAGCACTTACAAAGCTGACGTTCCAGAAAGGCTGTCGAAAGTGAGTCCCCGAATTTAGATGCTCTGAACTGTGATGCACAACATGGAAGCTCCAGAGGAGATTTACCTCTAAAACAACGGTTAAACATTCCTACAATATGCCCGCGTATAGAAATAAATTAATAATAGTAATAGTAACGCTATGACTATCCTTGAATAATCTTACGACGCAGTTGCTTAGACTTAAGTTATTGAAGATTAACAGAAAGCTAATGATGTCAACAAACATTATATGTATGTAGTCCTTCGGTAATCCGCTCCGCAGTTAATTGACAGCTACATAGGTTTGTGCAGTTGAAAAATCTACGCTTTCGACAGAACATAATGAAGGACTGCACTTCAGCATTCAAGAAGGCTGACAATGTAAAATTGTTGAGAAAGGGGTATCTATTCCAACTGTTTCATTCACACGGCAGTATTTTCCCAATACTATCAGACACAGTGCGCTATGCGGCAATGAGAGTGCCAACGGAGACGGAAATATAGGGAGAATTTAATTCGACTGCTGGCGACCACCTCATTCAAAAGTTACCACATCTCGGTTACTACTCGTCCTCAAATAACGGGTATATATGTCGTAGCAAGATACATAGTAAAATTGGCAAGATAGTTATCTTGCTAATACTTTGGCAAGATAGTTATCTTGCTAAAATTTTAGCAAGATAGTTATCTTGCCACGAAATTTAGCAAGATTCTTATCTTGCCAAAATTGTTGGTAAGATAGTAATCTTACTAGAATTTATCAGGATAGTCATCTTACCAGTTTCAGTATGAAAGGTGTCTTCACTCTGGAAACAAAGACAGTCATTAATCATACACCTGTTGTATGCAGTTCAATGAGTTTAATGCAAGGGGGCCTTTCGCAAAAATTAAAAACTAACCATTACGCTCTGCATCACTGTTGAAATAATATTTGTAATGGAATATGATAGTTAGAAATTGAATGGGAAAATAAATAATATTATTTCAAAGTTAACTGTGAAGAAAACTACAACAAGTAACCCCTTAAAGGGGTAAAATTCCGCTCTAGGTGTGGTCGGATAGGGTTTGTCTGACGGTATACCAAGTGTTCGTGATCCTTGTGGGGAAACCAAACTGGGACGTAGAAACCAAACTAACGAGGAAGTAGTTTTGTCGCCTGCAGCTCAGCTCTGCTCTGCTTCAGCTTTCACTCATTTTGAAACAAATTTTGTGCTGAAGAGTTAAATCACGTCAACCTGGAGAGACAAGGCAGTACGCATGTATGACGAGTTTACAGATTCGATACCAAAGCTTCCCACAACAAGTTTGCTGTGTGAATGATGTTAATAAGGCTGGTGGTTAATTTGCATATTTTAATAAATGTCACTGTTATTTCTATGACCAAAGTCGCCAAGGGGGGGACGTTAAAAATATTTCTTGAAAATAAAATAGAGCCCCCCTGGGCTTATTCTATTATCAAAATTCAGTTTAAAGTTGGGTTAAGAAACAACTACTGAATTTAAACGAACTTCATTACTGAAACTATGTACTAAAATTACCATTGTACTTTTTCATCCCAAGCCCCCGCCGCCAGAAAAAACTTACACAGCTAAGAACCTGTGTTAAACATAGGAAACAGAGAAGTGGCTGTGACTCTTTTACACAGTAATCAGGGTTCTGTCATTACAAAGATTCCGCCTCCGGCGGAATAAAAATTGGTAACTATTTTGCCGACGAGACCAATCTCACAAATTAGTTTTATATGCCCAAATACATTTAATTTTTCGGCCTTTTAAAAACGCTTTCAGTTTTATTTCAATAGTCAGTAATTTTCATAATCGTGACGTATATAATATTTGTTATTTAGTTACATTCGCATTGCAATAATGCAATTTCTCTGCATTTTCTATTAGAAATATTATTTCAGAAACAATACGGAGCACAATGGTCAGTTTTAAATTTTTTGAAAGTTCCCCCCTTGCATTATACTCAGCAACGAGGTACACTAATGACTTTCTTTGTTTCCAAATTGAAAACACCTTTCATACTGAAACTGGTAAGATGACTATCTTGCTAGATTACTATCTTGCCAACAATTTTGGTAAGATAGTAATCTTGCTAAATTTCGTGGCAAGATAACTATCTTGCTAAAATTTTAGCAAGATAACAATCTTTCCAGAGTCTTAGCAAGATAACTATCTTGCCAATTTTACTATCTTGCTACCACATATATATATCGAAGTGATTTTAGAAGAAAGGTTGAAACTACCGTAATCCAATTTTGTACCCCTAAAATAGAAAATGGGTTCTGCAATCAGGGATTTTGTTGTTCTCCCCTTTATGGAGTTCGTCTGTTCATTCAGTTGACTCCTGCTCTACGCACATGAAGCGCTGTTAGACGATGCCGAGAAGTAAAGAAAGCGATCGATATATAGATGCTACCTAAACACAAGCTCTTATAGTAAAAGCTATTGATAAAACTGAACCAGCTTAAACTTCTAAGTTTGGACAGATCCCCATTTATAAATTTACCATGTGATAGTCGATGCGCCCAGTAAATCATTAGATCGACTCCTACAAAGGTGATGAAGTAAAGTGTCCAAGAATTCAGTGGTAAATCTGTTATACGGTAGTTGTAAAAGATGTACATGTATACCATATGCTGTAGGGATGCTCCAGTGAATTGGCTGAAACAGTACTGCATAGTGTCGATAGCAGATACTAATCAAAATAAGAAGCGTCCATTATATAGTTTAATGAAACAATTTTTTTCGTGAAAATCCGTTAGAATCTGCGCAAACTTTGAATTTCACTACAATACTACAATACTACAATACAATTTCACAAATTCGCTTTAGCTTGGAGATTTATTGTTCAATTTTTCTATATATGCTGAGAGAAAGAACTATTGCAATCATACATTAACATAGGGTCGGATCCTGGCGGGGCTTGTACCAAGAAAATTCTGAGGGGGCTTGTAGCTTGAACCGAAAATTTCGAGGGGGCTTGTACCATAAGCATAAATTAACGTTAATAGTAATACAAACTCAAAATTTTTAAAGAAATTGAAGAAAATTGCCAATTTTTTAAAAAAATTTCAAAATTTTGATTGATTTTTTGGAAAAAATAGGAAATTTTAATTGGAAATAGGAATTTAATTGGAATTTAATAGGAAAGTTTGGAATTTTGGTGCGAACACCTATTTTTCCGGCCATTTCTGCTTACCTCTTGCCCAATTTTTGCTTACCCCTTGCCCCTGGCGGCGATACGGCTTGTACCTTGTCCGTGTTGGGGGGGCTTGGACCCCTACCCCCCCCCCGGTGTTAACCTATTATTGCTTTGAGCGAATTGACTACTTTTTGGAGTAGTAGCCCAGCGTTACTGGAGCATGCTTTTTCACATTAGTGAAATCAGAAAACTACTGAAACATAAATTGAAAACTTACTTTCCAAGTCAATTTTTTTTAAACATTGGTCCACTACTGCAGCACTTCGAGTTTGTCCCAAACTACATAGCTGGATAATAGACCAAATGAGTTCAACGAAACAATACCTTAAAACTCTCCAAAAGCTTATCATGGTGGTACAGCAGAAAAATGATACAATCGTATCGAAAAAGTCAGCAACTGTCTCCTTTTGCAAATAAACAGCAACTACGTTTTCGATGAAAAGTAGGAGCGAAATCCACGGAAGAGCCTAAAATAAATTTTAAACTGTTTCGTAAAGAAGTGCTGTTCTCGAGATTTCAAGATTTTAAGTAGTTTTTCTTTGAAAATATACGGCGATCTCCTTTCCTTTCTCACAATAATTGCTATTTGCAATAAATTCTAACGTGCTAATTAACGTGCTAAAAATAAACTTTCCCACACTACACAGACTGAGTTACTGTTTAACAGCATAGAGCTTAAAAATAATGCCAGAATAGGTTTTATGCGTTTTGATTGTGCCATTCTATCATGAGTGTCTACTATATATCGAACAATATTGATTTTAAATAGATTTCACTGCATCATCGTTCGATCAGGTTTCGCCCAGTCGTCAAGTCTGCATGCGATTTTACCTGCTTCACTTTTAAGTTCGCCTTCATATGATTAGCACATTATTCATATTACACGTTGAACCAGCGCTGACTTTTACACACATTTCTAGCATCCAGCATCCATCCATCGCTGAATGCTGAATTGTTGAATTGCTGAATTATGTAATGAACTGAGTCTGGTTGAAACAGACAATGTGACCAATTGGCTTTGACTTAGAAAGTGGGGTCGTTTAGGTTGGCGGTTCACTTACACGGAAGGTTAGCACGTTTGCCTAAGCGGACAAACTTATGTACCAGATTCCCGAAAGGTAGTTTGCCAAAATCGGGGATCTCTACAGCTAACCTGACAGGGGTATTGCCGTGAGTTCGTTTAGTTGGTAACCAACAGAGAACGGCGAGAGGGGTCGATTCTCGCTCTATTTGTTCACTGCCGAAATCAAATAGAGGGCCTTGACAAGCAGATCAAAGGCACAAGCTCAAATCTTCTCTCTGTGAGAGGTTCTAGTCAGATCTCTAGCGAGATCTGAGAAAACTTACTGTTTGTTTGGAAGATCACACCCGGATCTGTAGGTCACTGGTTCACAGTCTTGTTTAAACACTGCACTCTGTTTAATATGTTTCTGACAATTACGGACAATCTGAGTACTAGATATAATAGTGGTTACAATAATATTAAATACGCTGTATGATAATAATAACAGGGGTACCAAATACAAGTATATTGACAAATACTATTAACGGTCAATATACCAGAGTTGCCAGACTCTCTACAGGGTGGATTTGGAATAATTTAGGTTATCCACGTTCAGCAAAAGGGCTAGACTCTTCTTCGGGTTACTGTTATAACTCTACTTCTGCTATGACTCAACTCTAGGACCTAACTCAGTTCAACTACTGGTGTCCTATATGCTTTATGTGCGTGTTATGCTAGTGCACTCTCTTTATCTGTCCTTTACAGTACCAAAGGATCAAAACCAATATTAATAATAATAATAGTAATAATAATAATAATAACAATAATAATTAATAATAATACAATAGAGTGTGGGCTCGGACTCTGGGTGAGCTCTCAGTTGCTGCAAAGTAGTCGCTAGGACTCCACAGCCCACTTTAGAGATTGCTATCGGAGAGGTTCCTGCAGATCTACTCCAATCCAAGAGGATCAGACAATACAAGGTTAGTAGTAGGGGGGAATGTACCGGGAGATAATCGGTTAAAGTTAAACAATTAGATTAAAGTTCAAGATTAATTTAGATCTGTCTTCTGTCTCTTCTGTCAGCTTCTTAGATCACAATCGTAACTTAGCTTTAAAGCAGAGCAAAGGTAAAGGCAGAGGCAGAGCAAAGGCAAAGGCAGAGGCAAAGGCAGAGCAAAGGCAGAGCAAAGCCCACTCCCAACAGGTCGACCAAAGCATAGCTCATCATTTTTTCAATCGGTTAAAAGAGAATAATTAGTTCAATTTACGTATCAAGAGTTCGATCCGAACTTTAGACTAGAGTAGAGACTAGGTTCCAACTTTCGATTATATGATAGGTTTTGGTTTTCCGCCCAATGATCTCGGTGCTTTCATGGTTCCTCTCTGCCTCAAAGTTTCAGTTACTCTCTAACTCGACTGGAGTACCTACAGTTAATTGATCCAAATGTTCCTGACTGATTCTGACTTCTGAGCTCTTCCGGCTCCCACTAATAATACTAAATCCAAGACTGATAGTCACCACAATTCGACCAGAGGCACGATTGACGTCTTCAGGCGAGAGATCCGTTGATTTCGCACCTGAATCAAATGGGTTAAAACCCATTAGTTACACAGTTATGGTGCGGGAATCGAACCCAGCAACCCTCTTTTGGCTTTCAGATCTTGAGCATGAACTTGTCATCTTGAATTTGTTGAAACGTTTAAAATTCGTTAATTTTAATGTGAAATTGTGAAGGCTTTTATGTTATCTCTAACTGTAAAGACCAGGTTTGCAGAATGTAATATTTTGAGCAATTTCCTACACTGTTGTGCAGGAAATTGCGGCTAAACACGTCTCTGTAACAGACATTCTGCTGCTGTACTGTCCAGAATTACCACAACTAAGTTCAAGTAATTCTGGATCTCTGATCATAAGCAAGAGCTCAATATCTAGATCAAATTGATGGTTACGTCCATGATTTAGCTATTGCACAGAAATGACATCATAAATGTAGTTTTGGTTAGTTTTAGGACGATTTCTGGTCCCAAACTGCAGGAAATACCCATTTCCTGCGTAGATTGATTCAAAACTATAATTTCGACATTAAACTACAAACTAGTGCATAAACGTCACTTTTATTGCGATTGGAAGATAGTCTGGTACTTATTAATTATTAACCGTACGTAACTAATAATTGTATATCCTATTTCTGGGTTACTCTGTTCAAGTCAAACGCCATGTGTGCAGTAATTGATTTATTTCTATTTTTTACTGGTTTATAGCCTGTTTTTATGGCCTAAACCCGACGGATGCTAAGATGTCGAACGCAATTCCGTCCCATTGAACGAAGTTAAGAAACATAGCACTGGCAAGCATAAAGATCACAATATTACGTATTCCAAATAGGAACAGCAGTAACCGCAGATTTCAAGCGGAGATCGTGATAATTAAAGTAATCATTACAGTATTTTTACCTAAACTGACTTCTTTACGTAGACCTAGGTAAATTTAATAAAGAATGCAGGTGATTTGAATTTTTCGGCCAAAATGATGTCCGCATTGTGCAATTCGAATTAAACACAGCGTCCTTTTGTTGCGATTCGTCCGCCCTATCACGGAAGGCTGCCTATGCGGACGAATCGAGGACTTCCTGGGCATTATCTGATGGTTATGACCTAATCCGGGGTCCCCTTGACCCTAGGCCTAGATTCACTACCTCATTTGCATATTTTCACTCATACCTCAATTATGCACATTAAGACTACATTCAGACACCCATTCAGTCCAATCGGACTCACACACATCACTAACTAAATCTAGCTTCTAATTATGCAATTTCCTGCTTATAATTTGACTCCTAGATAATTATTTCGTAATGCCCGTAACACCACGGGTACTGGAACAGAAAACACATAGACACACAAACACATATACTCTTTTACCTTCGATTGCTTCATTCAACATACAACCCTTTATTTATTACAAACTTAGCTACAGGCGCACATTCATCAATTACACATATATTTTTACGTAACATTCATACCATGCCACAACTGACGCACTTACACAACGTTTACACAACATTCACACTTACGTACCGTTTTGTTAGCATTTGGGTGACTGCTAATCAGATCCACCCTTATCCTGCCTAATACCATAATAACAGTCACACCCGGCAAACTTCAAGACCTTTATAACACAAAGGAGTTTACATGAGTTGCCTCATTCATACACTCATTTTCACACTTTCATACACATCACACACACACACACACACACTAATTTTGCTCCTTCATTCTCATTCTTGCAGTTCTCACAACCTTCGTCGAACAGAAGGAGTTTATGTGATCTGCATCACGCATACGAACGTACACCTAACGAACATTCATACACATATTTTCACGCATTCTGTCTTAGCTAATACATTCTAAAGCCTCAGAACAAATATAGTTACTAAACATGATTACAATTATGAACTATGTGAAACAATCCTAACTACAAGTTTCCTTATTTCTAAACTAATTCTAGGTACCACAATAAACTACTGGTTTATGCACATTTCGTAACTTTTTCACTAATGTTGCTGTTCAACTTTTTGTAAACTTTGAGCTTTGGGATACTTGAATTTTAGGAAAACCTCACGTTTTCCTTCTTTAAAACAAAGTTTGATGAAAGCCTGAGTGAATAATAATTGCTAAGCAATTATTATTAAACAAAACTACAAAACGTATTATGTTTTAATTTACTGAATAGAGGAAGCCGGCCATTCCTCCTCAAAACTCAGAATTATTAATTAACAAGGTAATGTAAAAACTCAAGGTTTTAGATTCAGTTCGAAAATAACCTATATTTTAGAAACCTGATAATTTTGGAGCCGACCTAACGCTGAAAATAAAACAATTACAAGAACAGTGACTTTTAGATCGTTAGCGCCTTCGTTACAGAATATGGCCGGCAACACCTAGTTGCCGGCTGTGGGGTGAAAAGATTCTTATAATTAGCTTAATAAAAATCAGGGTCGTAATTAAGGGACCCTCTATCTCAGGTTCAAAAGGTGAGGTCCCCACTCAAATCCCGTAAACTACAAAAACCCTATAGCCACGAGGGCCTTCTTCAGAACAACAAATTTGGCCTCTAAGGCCGTGGCTTGGAATAGTAAAAAAAGGTTGGCCAATTGGCCGCATAAAAGAAAAGGGGCCCTAAGGCCAAAAATCACAAAATATATAAAAAATAGGCCCGAAGGCCGACAGTGCAAAATTCCTAATTTCTTTTGGCCTAGGCAGTGCATTTGAGCCGGGCATAAAAAACCCAAAGGCTCCTCAGCGTGTAGGTGTTCGCGGGTATAAACTCACATCCTTTTCTGGCCCGAAGGCCAGAAAAGATACTAGATTTTTTCCTAAAAATTTTCAGTGAGTGCGCAATCCTAGGTGCTGCAAACCACAGCCCACTATAAGGACGCGCGCTCGGAGAAGAAAATTTGGCCGACCGCTCTCGGTCGGCCCTCAGCGAACACTGAGTGAGTCTAAAATTTTGAGACTGGGCTGACAGCTCTCTGACAGCCCAGTGACAGCATGATACCTTCGGCGAAGCTTTGAATTTAAGGCAAAGCTTCTAGAAAGTTCTAGAACTTTCTAGAAGCTTGCCACCTTTAACATTGCAGAATCCAGGCTCTTTTTGAGCCTGGTGGTCAGCCAGGGAAAGATTAACGATAATGGCGAAATATTGCCCCCAGCTGACCACTTTTCTGATTAATTTCGGGGTCCGAAACTTTCTAGAATTTTATAAAATTTTGGTTAACATGTAAATGCAACCAAAGGGGAAGTTTCGGACCTAAATTTCAACTTTCACGAATTCGGCTGAAATGGGGCTTAAAAATCTGGCCAATCCCGGCCGATTATGGGAAAAATAATTTTAAGTGCCATCTTTGGGCACAATTTATATGTCTGTTTCCAACTTCTTAATTTTCTTTGGCTTCTCTTGTCCTAGGCCCCTACTTTGAAATTTCAGGTAAACATTTGGCCACAAACAAGAGAAGCCAACACAGCAACCTTAGCAGCAATTGCTCCCTATTGCTAGAAACTCAGTGTCCTCGCTTGACCGAGGAAGTAGGGAGCAATTGCATAAAAATGTGCATAAAAAATCATACGTAATTTTCTAGGTAGAACTAACTACAATTCCTATTTCTACGTATGTTATTACCTATTCTTAGCAATTTTCGTTAATTTTAAATTATTAGGGAGGAGGCTAAGCCCCCTCCAGACCTACCTATGTACACAAAAAGTGTGTACTAACTTTCTTTTGGAGAGGCAATTCTCTCCTGGCCTCTTGGCCCAAACTAAAGATCAAGTGAGGACAAGCCTCACGTAGAGTGAATGAATGGACGTAGTAGTACTCCCACTACTACGCTGCCTGGGAAGCAGGCGGCTTCCCAGACAATGGAAAGGGAGTTCCCACAAAGTTAAGACAAAGGTAGAAGAGTGCCAATTTTAAGGCAAACCTTTTAAAGAGGTAAGATTACGAAATTAGAAGTAATCTTACTAAAACATTTTCATTAATAACTCACTCATTTTTGGGAGTTAAAAAATGGGGATTGCATTTATGGAATCAGGAGAAAATTGCCTTTCCAATGAACCTAAGTTGTTTTCTAACCAAAAATTATTAAAATCAACTAATTAAGGCTTAATTACCACTAATTAATGAATATAAATCCTAACTAACAGATAACACGTCCATTTTACATTATGTAACTACGTAAATACCTATTTTAAACCTACCTAAGTGACTATCTTCCAATATTTGGCATTTTCTTGCCATAAAACCGCACTTTAGGGAATTTCTACGGGCTTAGGAACAAATTTGTGTAGTTCTTTTCTGTGATTAGTGGCTAAAATTGCTTTGGCACGGATTTCTTAACTGCCACCGATGACAATATAATTGAAAAGGTCCCATCCCGGACCAATTCCGGATCAAAGAAGAGTACCCACTCTTCAAATGGATCTCCTGCCAATTCGCTCTGATTAATGGATTCTTTGATTTAGATATTAGTTTTATGTGTGCGTTCTGTTATTCTTGGTGTTCCAGATGGTGAGATATCACTATTAAGCAATTAAATGAGTCTACTTCTATTATTAATTCACCCTTTGGAGTAAAAACCAGGATGTTAATTGTAGGTTTCAGTCTGGCAACTCTGATATTTTTATCAAATACAAAATATCTATACAAATATGAACTTGGACTTCTAATTCCGGCAAACATGATGGATTCCCACTTCCCAACCTGTCCCATTTCCCAACCTTACAGTCTCACTTCCCAACCTAACAGTCTCACTTCCCAACCTTACAGTCTCACTTCCCAACCTTACAGTCTCACTTCCCAACCTTACAGTCTCACTTCCCAACCAGTTTTGTGAGACAGGTTGGGAAGTGAGACAGAATCATGAAACATAAGCAATGCAATGATCTTCTATTTAACAGGATGTTGTTCGTTCTTTCAAATAATTAACTGGTTAACCAATTTTGACCCATTTTGACCATTAATGAAAGTCTTTTCATTACAATTACGTCTGTTGCTTGCTTATTTCAAACTCAAGTGACCAATACACCAATATTCCGACTGTATCGTGTTTATTCCACTAGAGCGAAATATATTTCCGAGCTTGATAGAATGTAATCCACATATTTATTACATTGTTGTCAGTTCTGAACTTATCATTTTCAACTGTGGTCCAGTGTAATGGCTGGGACTTAAGTCAAGACACTCGGACCAAGCCTTGGAAATACGCAGTTTAACGCTTGCCTAACTGCTGCGGAGAATGTAAATCCAGGAGGCTGATCTGGGGAGGGGGCTTGACTGAAAATTTGCAGAAGCAAAACACCTCCCTAGAAGTTAACCAGGCTACTCCCAGAATACTAACCAAGAAGTATCAATCCTATTTCCGAATTATGTTTAGTAATGGATACTCTACTTTTCAGTTTTCTGATTTTAGCTAAATATTAATCATGGCCTACACATGCTATAATTCTTAGAGCTTAGGTACAGCAAGAAACATAATGCTTTGCTTTTTGAATCTATGTTGCTTATACGTTCAACTCAAACGATTTTGAGTGTGAACTGGTTATACGCATGTTGGAACGAAGAATTTGCATTGTGCAATTCCGGAAACAAAAGTGGTCCAGTGTTGATCGTAACTTTATTTTATTGTGGATTTCCTGCTCTTTGGTCGCCTGCTGAAGGCAGACGGCACTCTCGTTATTGCATTGCAGAAATTAGTTTACGGCATGAAATTGTATTGTAAGCTGTCGCTATCAAGAAATTACATGAATTACAAAGAAACTAAACTACTCAAAGATACCTCTAAGCCCAAAGTTAGAGTAGGATTAGGATCAATCACCAACATAGCAGTTTCGTTTGGGGAATAGAAGTAAAACAGGTGACGAAGGGATGTGAAGGTAAATCCGGGAATCGCCATGTTAAATATATGTTATTGTTACGTTTTAGAATTAAATTATTCCATCTAGAACATTCATCTTCAGGCAGATCGACCTTTCCTTATTTCAGTCCACATAAATATCATTATCCAAAATTACGAGCTGGAATTTGAAAATGCATACTGAAAGCTTGCATTCCCTAACCTACAGTTGTATTTTCAAACACTAATTAAAACATTGAAAACATGATTAGAATTCAGACTATAGCATGAGGGTAATGGATTGGGGTAACATTTAAGATCCAGAATTCAATGTCTGATATAAGAGTTTTAAGACGCGCATTACACCAACATTACCTTCCTAATATCAAGAGTATATAATTGCAAGAGTGGGAAGCTTAACCCTTCCTAATGGAAATGGCCTGCGAGATGCTCAACACATTAAGGCCGAAATCTCGGTGGGGGGGTCCCCACTTACCATTGTTCAGCATGTGTTTATATGCGTTTGAACTAAAACGCATCTAATTGGCTAATTCCCTAGCTTATTTAAAAATTATGTGTATAAATGGACCCCCCCCGAGATCTCACGAGAGTCCCGCTCAGCGTTGTTCAGCGTGTGATTATATGCGGTCGAACTGAAATGCACTGATGAGAATTACGGTAGCTAAGTAGCCAATCAAATAAATTTCAGTTCAATCGCATATAAGCATTCGTTTAACAACGCTATGCGGGACCCCCCCCCTCTCAGATCTCGGTGGGGGGTCCACTTATACACATAATTTTGACATGAGGTAAGCGATTAGCCAATCAGATGCGTCTTAGTTCAAACGCATATAGACACATGCTGAACAATGGTAAGTGGGACCCTCCCCCGCGATTTCGGCCTTAATATGCCGAGCATCTCGCAGGCCATTTCCATTAGGAGGGGTTAAGCTTCCCACTCTTGCTATTATATACTCTTGCTAATATTAAGGATATTATATCGCTGGTAACTACGTAGGCTATGCTTAGCTCTTCGGATTCAGTTGAAAAGCGAACTCATCGGGTAGGAAGAAAATTAAGGCCGGTTCACAGGCTGTCGCTTGTCGCGTGTCGCGTGTCGCGTGTCGCATGTCGTATGTCGCATGTCGCCTATAGCAGTGACTGATGTGTTCATAGGCTGATGTCCTGTCGCAGGATATTCCAGTGCAACAATAGCCAAAGCCAATATTTCCAAGGCTAGAGGCACGCGACACGCGACAATTTGTCGCACGACACTTTTGTCGCCACTAGCAATGAACCTGTGAACAAGACACGCGACACGCGACTTACGACAGAGCCTGTGAACTGGCCTGTTTAAAGTGGTTTTGAAATAGCGTAGCCCATCCCCTTTGTCAAAGAATATATATATCAAGAATGTCAAGAATATAGTCAATAACCAAGCAGGCTCAGCGAAACCACGAACACTAGAAACATCCATTTTATTTATTCTGTTTTGAATTTCCGGATTGCGATGATCCGATAAAATTTCTACTCTGCTGACCTGATAACCAACTACAAAATCTTTGTCCAACATAATACCAAGAGTACTTAATTCACACTCTCTGCGGTGAAGACCAAAACTGTGCTATGCCCGCCCGTCATCGGCTGCCCTTCCCTTTCCACAAACACACCCCCTCTCACACCTCGCTATATGGGTACAAGGCTTATCTTGCTTAGTGCCGTTTCCACATGTAAGTGTTCCGCTTGGAGATGGAGACTCTCCCCAAATTGGGTGCCCGTTAATTTCAATGTGTAATTATGTTAAGGGGTCTAAGAAGGGGTCGATTTGTGGGTGGTCAGCCGTTAACAAGCACAGCCTGCACTGCATAGAGTGTGACGCTTGTGCTACTTTATAAATTATGTACTCTTGATAATAATACCGGGGAAGAAAATCATTTCCTTGTGTTACGAACACACTGACTTTGCTGTACTGAATTACTCCTGCCATAAAAATTCTGAACACTGAAAGTCAGACACCCTTTGAAATAATTTCATTTCAAACAGTAGCGTAAGAACAAAAATAATTATACTTCCTCCTATCCTCTGAAGTGTTTCAACTATCAAAATTACTTAAAACATTCCAATTTCGAAAAGATAAACATACTGAATATTACTGCAGTGACAGACTAAACATCACTGTTAACTGAACCAGTTTTGTTGCAATTATTACAACATTTCTGCAAAAGCGACGTTTCGCAGAAGAAAGATTGGAGATGTAATTTTGCAAGATTTGGTATCAAAGGATGTTAACTTTGATTCCTCACTCACGTATTCCTTGCTGCCAGAGTTAATAATGTCGGCTTTCTAATTAAAGAAGTTAAGAAGAATTATAGATAAGAAGAAGACTACGCCACTAGACTACTTTTCTTGTTTCATTTGTGCAACGGTGCTCCAGTCAGAATACGCGTTATGTTTCCTCTTTTAAAGGGGGGGGGGGCTATTTGCCAAAGCATGCCTCTTCCCCTTTTGGTAGGGAGGGGTGACGCTCAGAAAGGTCCCTATTTGAAATGCTAGGTTACCTAAACAGGACCAAAAGAGGACATTTTGTTGGGGGTGGCGTGACAATGGATTCCTGTTTGGTTGGGTGGGGGTCACAAAAATAGACCTTTATTACGGATCTGGCTGTCGGCGACCTCCCCAAATCGGGACCTCTTTTATCACTTTCTCTTCCCTCTCATCTCCAAACGAGGACCAGTTTCAGCACCCCATCAATAAACCCCATTATTACTATATGTAAATACAGCCATTTTTTTAAATTAGGTGAAGCTACCGTAATCCTCTGCTGTACTCCTCAAAAACGGGGAAGGGGTACTGAAATGGAATTGGCTGTTGGTTCCTAGAAACAGTCGTCCAGTTATATTACTTTTCTAATAAAAAGCAGAAATATAACCTTTTGATAAGAAGTAGACTTCTTTCACACAAGAAATTATAATGCCAACTTAACTTGTATCCCTTTGCTTTGAAAAAGGAGTCAAACCCCACTTGTGAAGTTTAAAACTAAAGATCTTAACTATTTGCATCTGCCATTTCATCTTCTTTATTTTACCGCCACACATACAATTAAGAATTTTTCAGTTTAAAAAATAATCTTCCCCGCAAACATCCGTTGAGGGATGAATGAATTCCGAGCTCTTTCTAGAATCCACAAATATGCTTCGTGAAACCACCGACCCGTTGCCTCGATACTTTAGTAATTTATACTTCATTAGCTTTCTTCAAATAACACATCTATCTTCATTAGAAACTTTGCGACGAGTTGTTTCAAGTATATAAGAATTTGCAAAAGTGTAATCATTGAGCATCCCAGCCAAACGCCCATTTCGCCACCAATTAACGATATTAAATTGTTGATGGAGTATTCTTGTCTAACTTCAACCAAATAGTATCCCAATTCTCTATATCTCAATTTGATCACATTTTCATGTTTTCTGAAGCATAAACATAGATTACTCAGGAAATATGTGATCGAAGTTGTTTGAACAATAAAGCAAAATTGAAACCGATTTAAATCTATTGGTTGCACTTAGGGTTGTGCCAGGACGGTGAAGCGGGCTTCGGGGACACCCGACACCATTTTTGGAAAATTTCGGGGATTTTTTGGGGATTTTAGCGAGACTAGCAAAAGTTGGAATTATGAAAGGGTTTGGAGGGGGTTATAGCGGGATCGCTATTACCCACATTACACCGGAATCATGCATGTCAAGTTTACCCTACAAACATATTGTAAAAATTGCTGAATGTTCCAATAATTTTTCAAAGCAGTAATTGTTTTACGTAGGTTCTTTAGCAAAATATACTAGCTGCTTTCAATTGTTTTAAAATACTCGACTACTTTAGTGTTAAAATATTAACCGCTCAGCTATATTTTATTGCGTTAGAGGACATTATTAAAAAGTACAAAGATTTCAGTACTTTCTACTAAAAATTTCTGATAGCGTAGTACAGGTCTTTCTTTATCCCTGTATTTTACTGTTTTGCCTCAGAGCGGTAGGCCATGTATGTTTGCTCCGTCTTCCATCTGGTTTAGATACATACAGTACCCCACAAGATGTTGCTTTTCCCTAAATCCTTGGCTTCTTCAATTCAGATTCAGCGTCCCCAAGCTATCAAAATGTGGAGTACGGAATTTGCAAAGTCTGCGCTTTGTGCTAGAACTTCGGACCATAGATAGCTAAATCAGACCTCTGAAAATATGTAGTGTCTATCGTCAACGGAAGACGTTGGTCCGCAGATAATTCCGACTAACCTAACAAAACCTGCCGTTTAATCCGAATCCTGAGGTAGCTGTAGTTGCTGGATTATCCAGGTTCAACACGACAGGTTTTCTCCTCCTACAACAAACCCGACACATGTTCTCATTTAAGGGGGCGGTCCATTTTTGGGCCATTTCTTCGACTTTCCCCGATCTCGCTGATTTACACATTTTATTGTCCAGTATATTTTAACGAGATTTTAAAATTAAAGTCGTAAGTCTTACGGTTGTCGAGTAATTTCACCTCAATATTGAGCATTCATGTGTTAAACATAGGCAGTGAAGAAAGTTTTAATTTTTCACGTGCGACAAAAAAGCTCCCGACAGACATTGATGATACTTTACTGATACTGCTTCTGTTCCGTACGGTTGGATCGGATGATAGACACTCTACTGGCGGAAGAAATACTCCTTTCATTGACGAATCTGGACAAATTTTACATTAAAATAACGCTGAAATGTTAATCTGCGGTATCTTGTAATTAGAATTTTAATTTAGGCCTTTAAAAAATTTAATTAATTTTTGAAGGATTAAAATCTAACATGGTGCTAAAATTTGTAGAGAGATTTTTTGGCGCAGGCGAAAAAATGACAACTTTTTTACTGCCTATGTTTAATACATGAATCCTCAACTTTAAGGTGAAATTACTCGACAACCGTAAGACTTACGACTTTAATTGAAAAACTCGTTAAAATATACCGTTTGGACAATAAAATATGTGAAAATCCGCGAGATCAAAGAAAGTCGAAAAATTACCCAAAAATGGACCCTTCCTTAAGTTTGTTCACAGACTTGGTTATAGAATCAATACCTACTTCATTAGTAGCATTTCGGTAAAACGAGCTGATAGGATGCGTGGATGCCATCATGCCATACAGCCTTGCTTTGCAAGGAGGAATGGTCATACAAGATACCATACACTGATTGAACGAGGATGCCAGCATAGGCAGAGTAGCAGGAGCATAACAGGAATCATTCTGAAATTCACAGAAACTGCAGTTGGTTAAAATACTGCATTTTACTCCATGGTCTTACGGGTTAGATGTTTAAGGTTCCATTTATGTGACAGTTCTTGAAAAGCAACAACAACATAAAGAAACTCGGTTGCTGGTGCATCACTATAAATGATGAACGATAAACTATGCTTAACCATCCATGAAAAAACCCTAAGCTATCTTAGAATAAGCCTTAAACACTCATGTGATCGCAATGGAATGAAAATTACTAATGCAAATTAATAATCCAACAGCCTTAATCATTGGATGCCGTTGCATTAAGCTGAATAATGAGATGGGTCTGTCAACATATGATTTGTTTAACTGACAAAACAGTATAACATTTTAAGCTTGCATAGGTAGCAGCAAGAGTAGATAATACATAAGAGTATGACAGCTGGCATACTCTATGTGTCATAAGTGTGAAACATCCTCTGCACGAAAACGGTTGCCCCCTCCCGCAAATTGGGCCCTTCGTTTCAAAAAAGATTAGCCCGCTACGCGTGTGTTATAAAGCTCGAAAGGGACACAAAACTCGCGCACGTAGTGCTTATATTTTCTAGCTTTAGCACACAGACACAAGCCTAAAGCAAGTGATCGTACCCCCGTTTCCACTAGTGATGTGGATGGGATCGGATCGGATCTGATCGACAAATTTTCGGATCGGATCGGCCGGATCGGATCGGCTTGATTTTTCCGGATCGCCGATACGGCAAATGAGGCTAATTATGTAAATTTGTACCAATTTTTTACAAAACTGCAAAAATTTTTCGAAGAAATTTTCAAAATTTTTCCTCAATTTTGTTCAAATGTAGAATTTTCTGTTGTTAATGTTTTGTTTTATGTTCTCTCTCTGGATAAATAAATTTTTTATATGTATACATACAAAAGAGTCAAATTTAATTGTTCTCTAATGTTTCCTGCTAATTAATTTTTGGACAGTCTGTTGTTCCACTTTTTAAATTCAGTACCGCTGACTGCTGAGAGTGACTTACTCTGGTATAATTAAAAGTTCTCAATTAATAGGAACGTTGTCTGAAATTTGAAGGAAAATGTTTCGCACAAGTGCGTTTGCTCAGAATTGGAAAGTTTGTAAAATCTGCCGGACGCACTTTTGTATATGCTATTGTACGACCAAAATTGTGTTCGGTCGTAATATGCCTTTAGAGCAATCCCCAACAATATATTTTCTAGAATTGTCCTGAACTGGAGATTTAGAACAACCTGCATATCGGGATTAAATAACGAAAAATATTTAATATTTACTATTAATTATTTAATTTATTAAAAATATTTAATTTCTCCAAAATTTTACCACATTCAAAATTTTGTATCCATGATCAAATAGAGCTGTTCCAGGTGCATATTTTTGCACTTGCATTTGAATTATAGGATAATATTTAAAAGCTAATTATGAGCTGGAATCAATACCTGAAAATGTAACAATTTCTGGAGTTCACTATTCATAGATGGAAGTTTTTGTGAATTCCAGGAACAGGCCGCTTTTCTGGGATCTAGTTGTATTACAAAGGTTGAAGGTTGTTCAGCTCGTCGAGACCTTTTGAGTCAAGACCCATAGGTCCATAACTGTTGGTGATGGAAAACATTTAAATCTGAAAGATCTTGTTTTCGTGAATTTGGGAATCGAATGCATTTTAGGAGATGATTGTATTATTAAACGTGTTCAGATTGTCAAGAGCTTTTAAATGATAACCATATCGTGAGCATTAAAATATTTAAATTCCGGAAATTTAAAACAACAGAACATTCCGAAAATTGGGTGCACTTTGGTTGAAAACGCTGTAAGTGCAAAAATATGCCGCGGAACCTCATCTATTTGATCACAAAACTAAATCTTCACTGTGCATAAATTTTTTGCAAAACCTTGAATATTTTGGATTTTCCTGCAAATAAACCGGATTCCGGATTTTTCCTGATAAAACATATTGCTTGTCGATATAACACACTCAAAGTTAATTTTTTGGTCTTACACAATTTTATCTTACCTTTGTATAATTCTTCACTTTTCACGGTCTGTTTTTTTGTGTAGTTCTTACTAGATCTTCCATCTTCCAATAGATCTTAAACTCCCAAAACAAACAAATCGTTATTTTCCAAAGGTGATCACTTCATCTTGCAGCTGCTGTTTCTGATACGGACTTCAGAATTATTAGTAGGAGTATGGATAGTTGTCATGCTGTATGTATTATCAGCTTGACACATCCTCTGCC